>OZ014447.1:13949434-14124941 GCA_963966035.1 Acleris laterana
GATCCTGGAGGACCATGTAAGGAACCCGGCGGTCCATGCGCGGGTCCTGGCGGACCATGCGAGGATCCTGGCGGTCCATGCATGGATCTCGGCGGCCCATGTGACGGTCCCGGTGATCCATGTAACGACCCTGATGGTCCATGTGACGATCCTGGCGGTCCATGCAATGATCCTGGTGGTCCATGCGATGATCCTGGCGGTCCATGCAATGCTCCCGGTGGTCCGTGCGAGGACCCTGGCGGGCCTTGCGAAGATCCTGGCGGTCCATGCATGGGACCCGGTGGTCCATGCGACGATACTGGTGGGCCGTGCGAAGAACCCGGTGGTCCATGCGACGATCCTGGTAGCCCATGCAATGGTCCCTGTGGTCCACGCAAGGGTCCTGGCGGTCCATGAGAGGATCCTGGGGGTCCATGCGACGATACTGGTGGTCCATGCGACGATCCTGGTGGTCCATGTGAGGATCCCGGTGGTCCATGTAATGATCCCGGCTGTCCATGCGAGGAGCCCGGGGGGCCGTGCGGCGCGAGGGGTAATCCGTGCGAGGAGCCCGGCGGGTGCAGGCGCGGCGGTGGCCCGTCGCGCGGGTAGGGCGGCAGCGCGCGCAGCCCGTAGTAGGGCGGGTACTGAGGCCGGGCCGGCAGCCCTGGGTGCGGGACGTACATCATGCCCTGGCGCGGACCGTACCCAGCGGGACCGCCGCCACTGTACATCATGGGGCCCCTGCGAATTGTTCAATTAATTTTTGACAGTTGAATATTTTACGTCAATTTTATAAACACGGCCCATATTATGGTCGCCTTTATCTCGGTCGATAAAGCATCCGTCGCTCTAGCACTTACATACTGGTAAGAGTGACAGATGTTTATCTTCATAAATGAACACGACCATAATAGGCCCGCAGGAATCAAATTGTTCTTGATTTACAAGAGCTGCCATGAATGGATCAAATCGGTGAATGCAGGTTTTCTTTTTGAAATTCTAAGTTTGATTTGATGAAAATTATAGTACAGTTGTTTTATCTCACGAAAGCGGGTGGGCCATACTTGAGTGTAGATGCACGTGCACGATGTACAGTCACGAGATTTAATTTGGTACCCACCTTAGGTCCAAAGTCAATCTGACATTCTACAACAATAAGGTTGAGTTTCCTAAAAGTTACAAATGACTTGACATCTCTAATGACATTGACGACTTCAAGCATATTTTTCTAAAAATGGGTCATAAATTAACGCTCGCGACCGTATCTGAGTGCGTAAGTTTGAAAGGCCTAGTCGCCGGCCGGGCTGGTTATTGGTTTTGGTTGAGTACAATCACCATGGCAAGTACGAGTAAAGGGAGGAAAGATTTTTCCAGTTAATGATTAATTTATTGCAAATAAAAAATAATTAATAAATAATTTGTTAAGTTATTAATAATTCCTGTTAGTAATTAATTAATATATCGAATTTAAGTTCAATAATATTGTAATGTTATGTTTGTTGGACATCCAGCCACGATCTGAATGAAAACAATAGAATGATTTTCAATACAGATTACCTCAATATAACCATGGAGCATAATTACCGTGGGGGAGCAAACTAGGAATATTTTACGGTAACTGTAAGTATGTTGTAGGTTAGTAAAGGAGTGGGGAGGGTGTTCAGTCCTCACCTGTAATGGTTGAGCATGTGCGGCATGCGGGTGATGACGCTGGGCTCCTCGCTCGCCGGCTTGAACGGCTGCGGCGACCCTGCCACGGATAGCGTCCCTGCGACAAAACCGTTTCAATCACCAATTTTATAATTTCTTACAATAATCGTATCAATCACAGTAGGCTACAAACTCGACGAAAAATGTCTTCTTTAAAACTGAGCAAAGCTGTCAAATTAAAAACTTGTATTGCAAGTCCTTATCCCAAACATACCTTAAAACATTTCATTGCTATGGTAATAATTATATTATCTACGCAGTATAAAATTTATTACTCTTCGTATGTCTGTTTGTCCACCTAGTTCTTTTGCGATGTGTCAAAGTTGTTGTACACCAAAATTAAACTTTATGTCAAATTAATAAGTCATGTAATGTCAAAAAATCTACGCACACGTGTTGTGCGTAGGACACCTGAAGGGTTAAACGGTTCCCCTCGTTTACGCATAATCGATTGTTCAAATGTATGATTTCGCAAATTACTAATTTCGCATAATTGTTATTCTACTGATATTAGAAAAGTCATAAAAATAAACCTAACCTAACCTATTCTATTCTATCAGGATTACATAAAACATTTAAAAAAATATTATCTGGAAAAATTATGCGATACAAATTCGGCGTACCTAAATAACTACACCTTTTAAACCACGCAACAGATTCTGATGCAGATTTAAATATCATTTAGAGGATGTCTTCTGGAGGGTATATGTACATAATACACATAGATAACACCCGGGCAAAGCCAGGGCGGGCCAATAGTTTATTATAATAACTTCTGCCTTTCTCTGCCTCATTTTGCCAGCGTATTTTATTGATTTGGTTTGTTAATAAATAACAAAGGACTAATTTGGTAGTGTTTGTCCAAAACGAAAAATGATCTTCATCTTAAGCCTACACCACAATTTTAGGGACCTTCGAGTGACTATCCGTTAGGATAACAGTGGCAATCCTTTCGATTACACGAATGTCATTTGTTATTAAACTCATATCCACATAATGTGGAGGGTAATCTCCAGAACCACTGATCGTATTTGATATATTTTTATCATTTGAAAGGAATACACCAAGTAGTTCCTCTTTTTTCGGGGTGTAAAGGTTTTTTCGAATTTCGGTGTCTTGTAATAAAATTATAAAAAAAACGGTATTTAATAGCCCTTAGGCAAATTAAGTGTTAAAGTACCTGAAATGGATAGCTAATGGTATCTTCTACTGGCCTGTTTATTTTTTACAACGCTCTACCAAACGCCCAGTATTTATATTGTACAGTTGATATAACTTGTCTATAATGCTATACTGACCTTCCCGCAAGCTATGGTCTGCCGCCATCGGGCCCGCCACCGGCACGCCGCGCAGCTCGGCTCGCACCTGACACAAACGACATCATCAGCACACAAACTTTACATATTCATTTCAAATTATATTTGATTATTCCAACCTAATGTGAGGTTTACTCGGGGTTTTCCAAGCCATTACTTGCTTTGTGTGAATACAAACAAGCTGTGATAAGTCAGTCTGCTCGTGATCTTGGTGACATAGTGAAATCATTAAAATCTCCATGATGATCAAGCGATACAAAGACGTTCATGTAATGCGTACGGGATTTTTCCAGTTTCACAGACGAATATTAAGGTGAATTCACGTTACGCCGTGCCGGAGTGGGACCCGACCCAGCCAGGTGTAACGTGATTCCATCTTTATGTGTGACCGCTAAAAGAGTAATATGTAAGTGACCGCCTAGCTGATTGAGTTTTATGAATGACCGTTGGCTTTTGTACACCGAACGATACATTTATATGCTAATTTTTTTTTTCGTAAAATTGGCTCAAATGATTGGCTCAATTTTAGAGGACGAAGGTAAAAAAAGTGCATACCTGCAACCTGGGCGTGGCGGGCAGCCTGTGCTCGGGGTAGTCGGGGTAGGGCCCGGGCGGGCGCGCGGCGTACGCGCCGGGCGCCGGCATCGGGTACTCGGGCTTCTCCTTCTTCATCCTCTTACTCTCCTGCAGCGCGAGCCGCGCTAAACGCTTCTCCTCCCGCTCTTTCGCCTTTTGCTCTTTGAGTTTGTCTTTTTCTTCTTTCTTCTGTATCCTCTCAACACGCTTCGCTTCTTTTTCTGCTAGCTTCGCTTCGCGTTCTTGCCGCTTCTTTTCTCTTTCGAGCTAAAATGAGTATGTTAATTAGTCAGGGTTTTAGGGGTTAATAGAGAATATTCAAGACTTTGTTTCACAGCTTCAAATAATTGTTTGAATTGCTATAAGCCAACAAAAAAAAAATTCTTATATCTTATAAGCAAAACAGAATTTAACATGGAGTTTACATGGCCGACGTGTTACATGACGTCACACCACACGGCGTATCGGTTCTCTCTTGTCTTATTAGCAGTTTAAAAGCTTGTATCGTCCGTATTTCTTGATCGATTTTCATTTTAATTTCACTATCGGTGATGTCTTTCACGGAATTTTCACATCTTGTTGAGAAATACGATTGAAAAAAACCATGCATATTATATTCCCTATTCTAGCGAAAATAACACTAATTAATACTCTCTACAGTGTTGTAATTTAAAAGTATACATTAATTAAGACTCACCTGGTTGGGTTTCATAGGTTCTTGGCCTAAATCTGTAAAAAAAAAGTATTAACAGATGTTGTTCAGCAGATGACGTAATTATCGATTGAAAGCAATGAGAGAAGTGCAAGCGGGGCGTACCCTTGATCTTGACGCCGACCAGCTTGGAGAGAGCGTCGTCGGGCGCGCTGCCGGCGCGACCGCCGCGCCCGCTCCGTCCGCCTCTGCAACACAAACCACTCATCTTAATATTTTATTAATTCAAATTCAAAACCTTGTTGCACATCACTTTTAAAATATAAGGTGGAAAAAACATATTATTAAATCTTACTATTATAAATGCTAAAATTTGGATGTATGTGACTCAAGCACGCGAGAACCGCACAAGGATTTTTTTATTCTAGAAAATATTACAATTCTCGAAGGGAAAGCGATAAACGATTTCTACACGGATGGACACGCGCGCAAAAGATAGTACAGTCACCAGCAATAATATACTATCCAACATTGGGCTCAAAAATATTTGGCACGTCTCTATCACTAGAGGCATAAGAGCATGTCAAAAATGTTCGATAGCCCAATGTTGTATAATATATTATTATTGCTGGCGACTTTAACAATAATATTTTTCTACTCGTGTACTATAAACCACTAATATTAATATAATCAAAGGTATCAGAATACCACCTATCGCGTAACCGAAGCGTGAAATCAGTTCTATGAGTGATGCCATGGTAGTAACAGTTATTTTATCATGATTATTATAGCATTGTTATTACCAGTGTCAGTGATGGTATTTGATAATCAACTGACATCTCAATTTCTATAATAAACTCACTGCTTTAACAACAGTTTTAAATTAAAACATTTTATTACTTATCATAACAGGAACTTTAAAATAAACAACCAGCACCAGAAATGGTGTTTGGCGGATATAATTGAGATTCTTAATTTTAGACTATATCGTTAAATAATTAAAAAAAAAAACTCCAAAATTTTAAACTAGCAAGCTTAACAAAGACCATTGTATTTCATACTCACAAAGAAACGATAAATAATACATATCAACTAGGCTGAACGACGTATGACGCCATAGTTTTTCTCTGTGGTCGCTGTCGGAAACCGCCAGAAAGAACTAAACGAATTAAACTTTCTAGTTTCCGTTTTAAGGTTGTAGAAAAAGTTATGTATTCAACAGTACATAATTAGCTCTGAAGGTACGGCCGCGAGCTTGCGAGCATCATTTAATGATGTACTTATTATCAAACCGCGATTAGAATACAATACGGTATTTGACAAAATCAAATCAGCTTCTTTTTATGAAACTTCAAAAACGCTCCGTTACTATGGAATGTAACGGGATTACTATGTTGTGACGTCACAATCAAACAGCGTCCTTATTGTTGGATTTTATGAATTTAAATATCTTAAAATAGCAAGCATAAATAAAAGATTGATGTTTTCCCAGTATTTTTATAATGCTTATCTGTTATTAATGAAAAACCAATTTAATTTCACTCTTGTCAAATACCCTATTGAGCACATTTATGTCGTTTTTGAATTAATTAATACATGACATCGTCAATTGTAGAATGTGCAGATAAATGAATATACTTATTTCTGTACGAAGAAGTTATAAAGCTTGGGAAACAGACAAATTACATTACCTACTTAAAAAGCTCATTATATTTAGGAACACAATCAAAATTACATAACACTTAGAACCATAAAAGACTTCAGAAGAACCTTCGTTTTATCATTTTAATTATTAAAATATGTTAATACATTGAAAATGATTTCTCGGCACTGACCGTTTAATTTACCATGATTCATATTGTATAGTAATACAAATTCATTTTCGACAGATAATAATGACATTGAGTTAAACTATGAAGATATCATAGATTGACTTATAATTAACTATATTTATTCATTATTACGTACTTTCGTGCTAACGGTACTTCCGAAGTGTAATTCACATCGCGATTTGATAATAATTAATACCAGTTGCATAAATAAATATTATAATAACTGTGAAAGTTTAAAAACTGATTTGAAGTTTCAATGGTCACCTCATAAGACGGAGGAAGAAATTAATATTGTCATAGTTAGATTACCTGCTGCCCCGGCCGCCGCGCCCGCGGCCCCGGCCGCGCGCGTTTAGCGCCGCTTGCGCGTCTGCAACACGACATTACATTTCATGCTAACAAACAAGTCTTTTTTTTTGGTTATGTTGATGTTGTGAATCTCTTCAGGTCAAATGATAGGACAACATGTAATTAACAATAAGTGCTTTATGTATAATCACAAAACGCCTGGAAAATCGCAATCGTAATCGCGTTTCGTAATCGTGTTTTGATAGTTTAGTGTTGGTGTATGTTAGGTCTTTCTACAGAGCTGCGGTGAATGGAACCAACGAACGAATGTCCCCCTTAATTGATTGAATGCTTTTAAACATGTGCAGTTCGAATCGCAGCCCGGCAACTTGGACTTTTACATTCGATCCATTCGCGGCAGCTCCCTTGAAACGCCTCATTAGTGTTAATAAAAATGAAAAGGAGCACACACATAACTTACTGAGGTGCGCCTGCAGCTCCTCCTCCTTGGCCTTGGTGACGTCGTCGGGCAGCTTCTCGAGCGGCACGACGGCGGTCTTGATGAGGTCGCTGAGCGCGCGCTGCTGGTGCTCGGCGTCGTCGGCGCGCGCACGCTTGGCGCGCTCGGCGTCCGAGTCCGACGTCACGTCCGAGTCGTCCACCTTGAACTCGTCCGAGCTGTCCGGCATGTGCTTGCCGCTACCCTTGTGCATCTCCTGCAACAACCCTGAATTGAGCGCGCACACCGAAGCTTTACACCAGGCCTTTTTTATTTGGGTTTGCGTGTGTATCTGATTTAATATGGCTGTTAAAGGTTAACGAGCAAACGCACTACCTGATGGTAACCGGTCTATTTCGTCGCATATAGACGGCAGCAATACCAGTTGCACAGCAGTCGCTGCCATTTGGTAATTAATATTTTCATCTCAACAGTATAAAAGGGCAGATCTTTGCTGCATAAGTTCATTGGGCCAAATTCGATTTGTAGTGAGCAGTTCCATTTTACTGCGAACGTGAGAACTTATTTATTAAATGAAAAAATTACGACTGTTCTCAATTACCACATTGTATTTTTTTCCTTTGTGTGCTACACGAGACTTAAATTATTTGCATCTTGTGTCTAACCTAACCTAACCCAGAAACATTCACTACTGTTTTGATAATAGAATTCTTCGCTTTCTCGGGATTTAAAATCAATACTCAGAGCAAAAACCAACTTTACTTTCTTGTTGCACAAATAACTATTTTAAACCACGCAATGGAGGACAACTCATAGGGCTGTACTGCTTTATAAATAAATAAATATCGGAGGACAATACCTCTCCCTCCCCCGAACCACCTACAATCATTCTTTGCTAACATAGACCACACCGAAATACAAACGGATCTGTTGTAAATGGCCCCGTAAGTTCTAATATCATGTGCAGATGTAGAGATTAATCCTTTCCCATCGTTTTTGGTCGGATAACTTCGTATCTATCTTGCTTTCTCAGTTGGCTTATTGATGGGTACTGAAACTAATTGAGAAAGCTAGATAAATACGAACTTATCCAACAAATCACGATGGGAAAGGATTATTCACTACATCTATATTATACCAAGTCTACAATCGACAATGAATTTTATCACACCGTATCATCACAACGCTAATATCTCGTTGAAATCACAAATAACGATTGTATGTCATTTCACAAGAGCAGCCACGATTGGATCGAATGGGTTGAATGGAAGTATACGCGTGTAAAATATAGGTTTTCAGTTTTAAATTCGGACTACGTATAGCGGCACTCACACAACTATAAGTGACATTCGTTTCATTAATTTCATTGATCGCAGCCTGCTCAAGTGAAACGGCGTATAGATGAATTAGCGAGAGCGTGGAATTGCACATGTAGTGGCATTGTGTGTTTATAGGCAAGATAAAGAGAGAGAGAAGTATTTAAGTATTTCTCTTTCTGTTTCTCTTGCCTATACACACACCATACCACTACATATGCAATTGCACGCTCTCGCTAATTCATCTATATACTCGGTCGGTGTACTCACGTCCTCGGACTCTGTGTTGGGCATCTCCGTGTAGTTGATCTTCTTCTGGCGCGTGCGGTGCTTCGGCGACCAGTCGTTGGGCGAGTCGTCGCTGAGCCCGCCGTACGTGACGCGCGCGCGGATCACGTTGCCGGCCGCGTCGTACTGGGTCAGACCGCGTTTCTCTTTCTTCTTCTTCTTCTTCTTGATGTATGATTTGTCACGCTTCGAACGCGATTTTGACTTCCTGAAATCCGATAAACATATTTTTACAAATATGCTCGGCTACATTCTTATTCTTCTTATATTCTTATCGGTTACATTATTTTCAAAGAAATAAAATAAAAATCAAACAACCTTTGCAGAATCATAGGTTCTAAATCGGCAGAACGTAACATGTACATACACTTGTACAGCCATACTTAACTCTTCGCGTGATAAGAAACCTGGTACCACACCACACCTGGTATTTTGTCGGATAAGTTTAAATTTATCTCGCTTTCTTAGTTAGCTTGTTGACGGGTACTAAAGCTGATTTAGAAAGCACGATAAAAACACTTCAGAAAATACGATGTGTGGTTATTTATATCTCACTTGATTTTAATGTTTACTTTCAACAGTTCTGATCTTAGCTTTAGAATTTAGAATTAGTTAGATTATTTTGTCGCAACATTGAAATGAATCTCGCTTACTTCACTTTATGCGGCCACTCTTTAGCTCCACTAGATTCGCTACTAGTGCCGGCGAACTCGCCCTTCTTCTTCTTTTCTTCTGGAGACGATTCTCGTAGCTTAGGACGATCTGAAAAGCAATAATATTAATACAAAGTTACACTTGCGAAATGTCGGCTGATATTGATTTTATCTTGACGTCCAACCAAACACCCGAAGCTAAGCTAGACGATTATTAGACGCAGGCCTGACGTACTTGCGACCACTACTTTAAAAACCGATAACACTGGCATGGACCAACTAATTAATATAAAAATTGGTAATAACCTTCAACAATATCCGCCTAAACTAACTTTCAATCTAGTAAACTGCAATGATATGGGCCATACTTCATATCACCCCTCTTATTCGGCCAAGGGATAAAAATGATTGATGATATGGAAAGATCCTGGTGGTATGGACGCTGTTGACCACGAAGTTAGCAGTCCAGATGCTAGGTGAAATTTCGCGAGTATTTTTTCACGAGTCTTGGATATCTTCTATATTATATTTCTCGTAAGTATATTAGTATTTCTATCATTCTTTATTACTTTTGATAACCATAGTACAAGCCTAGAGCTTAGTTCGGGACTAGGGCAATTTGTGTGAAATTGACCATTGATATTAAAAATCCATGCTAATATTATAAAGAGGTAAAGTTTGCGACGTTGTAGGGGGTAATATACGGATCTACTGAACCGATTTTGAACTTCTTTTACCAATAGAAAGCCACGTTAATTGTAAGTGTCATAGGCTATATATTAACGCAACAAAAAAAGTTTACAGCCCAAAGAAATGGGCACGGGAACAGCTAAAAGAGTATATTATAAAAGGACCATAACTGTGACACTGAAAATCGTTACGACCATAATGACAACTTAACGACAATATCGATGACGATTACTCAAGAAGAAACGAAGACGCGACGATGCTGTTGATGGTTACCTTTCTTCTCAGTGCGACAGGGCCGGCGAATAGGCAGTGAATCCGACGAGCGCGAGTCTGTGCTGTCGCGTTCTGCTGACGATGAGATCTCTTCTGATGATGACTCCATGCTGAGGGCAAGACAGATGATAAGTTATTTGTATTACGCCTGCTAAGTTCTAAAAATTATTCTTGTGGATATGTTAGAGTTAAAGCCTCAGTTTCCCTGATGGTTGAGTGGTTGGAGCCTTGCCATACGATGAGCTCCTTTGTGGTAAGAGCACTGACCAAAGATCTGTCGATGTATTAAAAAAGAAGAATCCTACCAATATTTCGGTAAACGCCTACTAGCTGTCGCTATAGCATCGCTTTGAGTTGAGTTTTGAGTTGTATGGTCTTGTTTAAGCATCCTTAGACTACGGAACCCTTATAGTAAGTAAGACTATCTCACCCAGTGTCTTTAAAATCTTCATCAGTCTCGTCGTCGTCTTCAGACACGACCTCTAGAGAGTTGAGTTTGCGTGGTTTCCGCCGCTGCTTCTTTTTCTTTCTTATCTCTATCGGCTTACCCTGAAAACAAGTACAATATATACACTTAAATATATCATAATTGCTCTTATAATTACGTTATACCGAGCCTATTTCTTGTGAAGTGCCTATAGACCAGCAAAGGTGTCCCAAATAGCCAACGTCCGGGAAAATCAGATTTAACTTGGTTTGACAACCATTTTGTAATAACATACAGTCGACAGAATACCTAAATGGTTTTTTTATCAAAATCGTACAATGAAGTATGATCGATTTAACAGGAATAACAAGAAACAACACAGGTTGGTGGTTAGTGTTGGTTGGTTAGTGTTTTCAATCCACAAAGGCGCGCACCGCCACACAAATTAAGACTACGCCGAGCGTACGCCGGATGTACAGTGGCGCCCTCATTACTTTTATTGGGTTTTCTAATTAACTAAAGAATTTCCTTGGACCCAAACAAAATGTGTTTGTAGCGCAAGTATAAACACAATTTATGGGATACGTAACAAACTTTAATAACAATTCACCTTCGAGTTATTAACTTAACGAAAAAAAGTGGCCACCTTTTCCCGTTAAGCTGACTACTCAAAGGGTAATTGTTATTAAAGTTTGTTACGTATCCCATAAATTGTGTTTATACTTGCGCTACAAACACATTTTGTTTGGGTCCAAGGAAATTCTTTAGTTAATTAGAAAACCCAATAAAAGTAATGAGGGCGCCACTGGACGCTCGTCGTTTGCTCGGCGCAGTCTTAACGTCGCTCGGTTGCGTATGTAAGTTAAATTAAGTAAAGTAATGTAACGTAACGTAATAATATTTCATTCTTCGTACTCGATAAACGAGTTCTCGCTGTTTTAATGTATTTCGCAATTGAGAGAGTCAATAGTCTTGCTTGATTGCGGCCTATGGGGTAGACCAATTTAAGTCACAATGCCGTAGATAAGGTGGGTGTACTAACCTGTGCAATAGCCTCCTCACGCTCGGCCTTAAGTTTCTCTTCTTCAGCCGCTTCTATTATAGTGGAAATGTCCTTTCCGCGGCCTTGGTTGCCAGCACTAGTAGTGGGTTCTATGTACTCCTCCTGATTTTTCAAGAGAACATATAAAATTAGTCAACTTTTTCAAGAAATACAACGCGCTGCTACTCTGCTGATTTACTATCATCCCAATGAGCCCTGACCCATCATATAACGGTGTCACAGTGACATTATGAAAATAATTGTTTGACACTTCTCACGACTTGAATCATAACATCAATGTGACACAGTTTTATGGTAGGTCAGGGTTCCAATGGGCTGATAGTACAATATAATGTTATTTCTATCACTATGCCAAAGAGATGCACTTCGGCATTGCGAGTCAACCCAACACAATCAAGCCATAAGGCTTATAAAGAAGATTAGTAGTCGAAATTGAGTCAAGCCATATTTGTAGACAATACCTATGTATACACGTTGGGTACATTGGGTATATTGTAACAGGAGGTGAAAAAGCTAGCACAGAGTAGAGTGGCAATTACTTCACCGACAAGAGCCTAGCTCTTAAATTTAATGATGATGACGATGGGTAATATTGTGTATTTTCCGCCGTGCACCTGACCGCCTGCCTACAGCTCGAAGCGCGCTCGGGCGCACTGACCTTGATGGCGGAGCTGATGAGGCGGTCGTACTCCTGCGCGCGGTAGCTCACGGGCAGCTGCCGGCGCGCGCGCAGCCGGTACACGGCGCCCGACGACGAGCCCGACGAATCCTCGCTGCTGCTGCCACTCCCGCTGCCTTCTGCTGACAAATACCATGGTCATACATACATACATACATAAGCTCACGCATTTATTCCCAGAGTGGGGTAGGCAGAGCTACCGAATTACTAACAACTATAAAAACTTGTTAGTAAGGCCTGTACCGAAAAGTTTTTTTACATACCATATTCACGATAACAATAAAACTGTAACTAATAATAAAAATATTTTATTTTAGTTATTATGAGTAATTGTGCCTATTTACAATAAATATACACATTTTATGGTTTAAGGGTTTGGCGGCTGAAGCAGCGAATTTTTTTCTTCAAGCCCGCCATTAAGTTCTGCACAGTGGTTTCGGAGACTTTGCTGGCATGTTTTTTCCATTTCTTTTTAAAATCTTCCTCTGATATTGCTGGAGCACAGTTTTTACGTAGTTCCGCTTTTACTAACGCCCAATACCGCTCAATGGGTCGTAGTTGGGGGCAGTTAGGGGGGTTCATTTCTTTCTGCACACATTGCACATTATTCGAAGCAAGACACTCCTGTGTTGCTTTGGCATAATGTGAAGTAGCCAGATCGGGCCAAAACAACACATTCCCTTCATGTTTCCTTATAAATGGTAATAAAAACCCTTTTATACATTTTTGAACATAAATATCACCATTTATGGTCCCTTTCGTTATAAATGACCCCGTGCGTTTCCCACAGGAACATATTGCTTGCCAGATCAAATATTTTTCTCCGAATTTTTCCATAAAAATGTACTTATTCTTATCGCTAATATTCTCTTTATTCTCGGTAGTGAAGAATTGGTCACCCGGTAAAGTCGAAAAATCCTTTTTCACATATGTCTCATCGTCCAAAAGAACGCATGTTCCACCCAAATTGCACAGCAGTTTGTAAAGTTTTCGCGACCTTGTTACGGAGGTATTGTATTGTTTTACCGACTGTTTAGGGGCTTTTACTTTTTTGTAGGTTTTTAAATTCTGACGCACTTTTGCTCTTTGAACCATAGATGCACTTGTTTTAACTTTTTTTGCCACATCTCGCACAGACAGATTACAATTATTTTTGTAAGTGGTCACTATTTTCTTTTCTATTTTTTTATTTGAAGGACCTGTCGGTCGTCCACTCCGAGCTTTGTCTTGAATTCTATACTCGTTTAAGTATCGGTTAACAATATTTCGAACTGTGGCACGACTCATATTTACTCTCTTTCCGACCGACGCAAAAGTGGAATTAGGATTTTCCAAGTAAATTCGCAGAACATTTTCTCTTCGAATTATTTTATCGTCCTGCATTTTAAATAAAAGCGATATTTTTCCGGAGATAATTATGTCAATTGACAGTTCAAAATGACAGAAACGAAGTCATAAAATAAAAAATAAAAATATGATTACTGACCAGTACCATATCATGTGCAGAGTTTGTAAAAAAACTTTTCGGTACAGGCCTTAATTCTGTAACCACATCTTGCATAATTAGGCTAAGATGTTTAGATGTTGTTTCATTATTAGGGACAGGTTGCAAGCCCATCGCCTAACAGTACTACACAGCCTTTATTGCCTTAGTCGTCTCTTACTACATCCACGGGAAGACATGGAGTGGCACTATTCTAATCCGGCAACCACGCGGGGGTCACTCATATACCACAATTAATTATGCTTTTTTTGTAAGATAGATAAAAATATGGCGTGGTGAAGGCAAACGAGCGCACAGATCACCTGATGGTGAGTGGGATCTGTGACCTTTAGTCACTTGCACTCTCAAAACTGGAATGAAATGTGTTACCATCTCTAAAGACCAAGATGGAATGCCTCTATGCTATTAATTTCACTGGTTGTGTTATCCCCATACGGGTCGCGACAATACGAACACTGCTGCTTGGCGGTAGTTAAAAGAATAAGATGGTGGAAGCAATCCCAAAGAACTTTGTGCAAGATCCAACCACCACAAAAAAAATATTTAAACGTTCCGGCAACGCAACGGCAACTAAATACGCTGCGTGGTTTCGGAGTTATCGGATATACAGACAGACGTGGAAATCGTCTTTTTTTTGTGCTATGAAAAGAGGATAAAAAAATAATAATAAGTACTTCCACATCACGTATATCAAACACTTCCTGACAATAATTGCCCTAATACTAAACTAGTGGTTCTAAAATTTTGAATAGCTGCATAACAATGAAATATTATATTGTCTGAAAGCTGATTTCGGAGACTGTAATGGAAATGACTGCAATTCACCTGTGTCTAACATGTGAAGAAAAAAACGCCATTCGCGTCGATTTTCAATTTAGCCAAACGCTGATTGTACTTATACGGATCTAAGACCCGTATTAATAAACTCATCTTGGCTGAGATGCGCGTCACGAGATACATCAAAGTAAACGTCAAACCATAGAACACTGACATTTTTGATGTATCTCGAGACGAGCATTAGAGTTGAGATTAGTTTATTAATACGGGCCTAAGTGTGAAAATCCACATACATAATGCGAGATGCCTACTAAAATCTCTTTGTATGGTCTCAACGCGCTGTGAGTGAACATTATAAAACGGGTTCCATACCACATAAGCAGTTT
Source organism: Acleris laterana (assembly GCA_963966035.1). Lineage (NCBI taxonomy): Eukaryota > Metazoa > Arthropoda > Insecta > Lepidoptera > Tortricidae > Acleris > Acleris laterana. The sequence continues at coordinate 13,964,307 of OZ014447.1, forward strand.
TTAGATTTTCTGAACTGTTACTTACATGAATCAGCTTTTATTGAATCTGTGAAAAAAGTCATGAATATTCCCTATTTGTAGCGCATTAGCAGTCTTGGGTTGGCCTGTCTTGAGATTGCAGGTGTGTTAAGTTGACCTGCTTCAAGCCACCTCCTTTAATTGAAGTAGATTCTATCATGGACTCTAAATAAACTATTTCCAAATTGCTCGAGTCGCTCTGTTGGAGACTTACCGTCCTCTTTCTGTTCGCTGTTCTCCCTCGGCGGCGGTTTCGCTTGCTGCCGCTCCAGCTCCTCGCGCTTCGCTCGCTTCTCCTCGACCGTGACCAACAACTCGTCGTACTTCACTAACTCACTCTCTAGTGAGGATATTAGCATTTCCTGGAACATCAGATTACTTCGTCATCACATTTAAAGACCTACTTCTTTTAGTTATAACGTTTATGTTATAGAGTTGGCTATTGATATCTACATACACATTATTTAACCTTATATGAAACTACAATACAAATTAGCGTCGGCTAATCTGGGGGCGGCGGCATTAAAATATTGTGTCCATCATAAGTTTGGGTCAAGGCTTCTGTAGCAATATCAGATGATGTCACCGTAGCTGTGCACAATAAGTTCAAATTTACATAACTAAGTAAGTACGTATGCGGATTATCCGCTAACTGCGGTATCCTACTTTTGAATAAGCGCTAATCGAAACTGTGTATCGTTAAGGTTATATGTATCGATCGCTTCTAGCCGATTTTGAGCTTTTTATAATGATATTTTAAGTATAAAACTTTAAAATACGTTACATAAATAAAAAAAATGGACATTAGTAATATAAAAATTAAATGTGTTACCAACCCTGAGAACTACATCAATGAAGGGGCGAAAGTCATAAATAATCGCAAACTTACGCTTTCTTAATGATACCTATACTTATCATTACTATCGGGCGATTATAGTTATCGGGAATATATCTTTTCCCTAATGCCGGCCTACCACTAGCATGGTCAGGGAAAAACGAATGATATACCCACTATATCCATATAAGTGTACTTACTACCCGCAAACCAGCCATAAGTATAACTTGTCCAGCCATAAGTTCTGTTACTAAGGTTGAGTCAAATAAAACTAACTAATGTTTATTTGTCGTCGCAATTTCCGACGCGATCTTTTAACATTCTCAGCCGGCATCGATGAAATTACGCATGTTTTTCCGTAAATCACACTTTTTGAAAACGCTTAAAAACGCGAATACGTTTACCAAAGAAAGAGTTAACTACTTACTTACTAAGTACATGTAACTATGATGTTTCAAATAATTCCTAACAAATATATGCGAAGTTAAAATAACATAATTAATATAAGTATATATTACGCATATACGAGGGCTGCCTTTTAAGTTGTGTCGTTTGGAAAAACTAAAGACAATTTAAGTGTTAAATGGTATTTATTGTTTTTCAAAGTAATCACCGTGATATGTAATACACTTTTTCATTCGATCGAACCAGTTTTCGAAACACTTATTCCAGTCCGAAGTCGGGGTCTCCAAAATGGCCGTTTTGTATGCCTCAACGGCTTCTTCAGGCGTCTGGTACCGTTGACCACGAAGTCGTTGCTTGATTTTTGGAAAAGTAAAAAAATCGTTAGGGCTTAAGTCTGGACTGTGCGGCGGGTGTTCCAGAATTTCGACGTTTTGCTCTTTTAAAAACGCAATTGTTTGCCGGGCGGTGTGCGAGCTCGCATTATCGTGATGCAGTCTTATACGACGTCTTGGGTTATTTTTTCGAAACTCGCCGATGACTTCTGGTAAACAGACAGTGGTATACCAGTCAGCATTAACCGTTTTACGATCCTCGAGCACGATGTTGGCCACGTGGCCACTTTTCGCCACAAACGTGGCGACTATTTTTTTCGAAATGCTCCGTGAGCGTATTACTTTGGTCGGTTTTGGCTCATCTTGGAACACCCAAACAGTCGACTGCTGTTTAGAATCGGGTTCGTAGGCATATATCCAAGATTCGTCACCACTGATAATGTCGTAAACATGTTTCGAGTTTCCTCGGTTGAATTGCCGCAGAGTTTTGCGACACCATCGAACGCGAGCCGTTTTTTGGTCTTCACTGAGTAAATGTGGTATCCAGCGAGAGATCAACTTTTTTACGCCTAAGTGATCATGCAAAATACTGTGAACACTGGTCCCTGAAATACTTAAGGAAGCTTCTATCTCACGGTATGTCGCATGGCGATCTTCGACGATCAGTTGCCGTACAGCATCAATGTTCTCCTGGGTTACGGCTGTTTTTGGTCGACCTTCACGATGTCTATCACCAAGACTAGAGCAACAACGTTGAAATTCTAAATACCAGCGTTCCACAGTCCGGAGGCATGGTGCTTTATCATTGAAAACCGTAGTCAACTCTTCGAAGCACTGAAGTCGCGTTAAGCCCCTTTTGAAGTTGTAAAAAAATATCGCACGTAAATTTTCCTTCGAAATTTCCATTTTCACAACTGACTTGTCAACTTTGAACGAGCGCTGTACTAAAACGGTTGGGCCGATTTCGAGTCATTCTTTTGTTTTCGAATTCTAATTTCAAATATTTTAAGATGACACTAGTTCTTTTTTATGCAATCACGGAAGGCTTGCAAACGACAGAACTTAAAAGGCAGCCCTCGTAATCTAAAAGAACATGACTATGCGTGGGTAAATATTACGGTAGGTATAAATTATTTCAACTTTTAGGTGACAAATAAGTCTGTAATAGATCAATAAAAACTAAATAGGTACGAATACGAACTTTATACTGATCTGATAGCACTTAGTAGCAATATGTTCGTATGGGTAGAAACCAAACAAACTAGGATTGGTAAATAAAAGATTAATTGCCAGCCTTCATAAAATAATCCAATTGCATTTTTTTTAATAACTACTTTCAAACTTATCAAGAATTTAGAAACGAAGTAACTCACATGATTACACGGTGGGCAGAACCAGTCCCCCTCGGGCACCAAGAACAGCATAGGCTTAAGGCAGCTCGCGTGGTACCCCGCGTCGCACTTGTCGCACAACAAGATCCACTCGGGCTGCTCCCCGCTACCGCAGCGCTTGCAAAAACCGTCGTCCGCACCTGGTTTAATTCAACATTTAAAATAACTTACCTTTAAACGCCGATGCATCGATATCGAATTATCTAACGTTAGAAATAAATTCTTGCATCATTCCCGCCTAGCCTGAAAGTGACAACTGTTTTTTTTTAATATCTATGGCTTGTTTTTTTTGTTTTTTTTTCAGCCAATATGTTCAAAGTCACTTATTTTTAGCTACTTGTAAATTGTCTATTGAGGTTGATAAAAAATAATAAAAAACTATTTATTTTATTATATTACTTAATTGAGGCATGTTTTAAGATAACATACACTAAAAATACACTTCCGTGAATTACCTTCCTGCAAAGTGCGCGCTCTTTTGAGAGGTTCACTGGGTTCGCCGCTTTCCAAATCCGATTCAGGCGAGAACTCGTGATCGGACTGGTCAAACACAACTAGAAAAAAGAAAAAGAAAAGGCATTTAGCCGACCAACATTTTTACCGCAATCTGTGGCCGGCAGCTATTGCCATTAGAACTTACGAATTCTATTGCCATCAGAACTTACAATAGGTGCCGGCCACACATTGCTGCGGAAAGTTAATTGTGTACCAGGCCTTTAAGAATTTCGGTAAAATAGGGCGCGATTTTTTCGACTGTCAATATACTTAAATAAACAATGGAAATAAGAGCAGTTTAAAAAACATGAGCATTTTATTGTAAATATTATTATTAACAAGACGATAACCAATTAAATGTCGTAAATTACTTTCCTGCTATAACGTGAACAATACGATAACGATATAGCTAAGTGGAATATAGAGACCCGGTTAAAAGAAAACATAAATTAGGTATTCCTTCAAAATACCTAGAAAAAAATAATTATACATGAACAAATAAGATTCTAATTTAATAGATTGTGATCTATTTATTGCCGTTATTGGATTTGTAAAAAGTTATGAAATCAAAGTATGAAAGTCGGTTGCATTAGTGTCTTCGTCCCAATGACAATGGTTCCCGTGGCCTAGGTGCTTACGGTCGGGCTCCTGCGGGCGGTCGGAGAGGTCGTCGGAGTCGGACTCGGAGCCCGCGGTGGAGTCGGCGGCGCGCCAGGCGTCGCGGCGCGGCGCGCGCACCGGTGACTCGGAACTGCTCCCGCTCGCGCGCCACTCTTCTTCGTCGTCGTCTTTACTCTGCACAACGCAATTCTTGTAACGGCTAATATTTGGTGCTGGCATCGACAGTTCTGACAAGGGTTTGTCACAAAGGTACCGTAAAATGTAGTTGCTGTTATATCCGCATTTGTATAAATTAAAATATGTTTACTAAATATGTAAAGAATTTTTAAGCGGTTACTGGTTAAAACGAAAGCTAATATCTAGTTAATGTTGTACGAAAATGCCATGTGAATTATGAATCCTTCTACTTTTTCATGATCTTCTTTGAAATGTTGTATTCCATTAAGATTCTGTATAAAATTAATGAATGTTAGCGTATAAGCGTTTTTCTTTAATACAAATCTACACAAACTTACTGGATCAAGTTAACTAGAACTATAATACTAAAATTATAAAAGTTTCAATTAAACTTATATTTAAATTGAAAGTTACTGTTATTGGAAAGCCCAACAAATCTGGTCACCAAAGAAAACTGAACTTGAAATATTTTTTTAGTACATCAGGCAATTTAGGCTTACCTTCTTCTTATGTATCATCTTAAGCTCTCTCAAGGCAACCTCTTCTAAATGCCTTCTATCTGCTTCTTCTTTAATCTTTTGCTGAGCAATTCTCCTTGACTGTCTTACGGGTGTTAGATCAGATTCTTCTACCTGCGAACCTGGTTTTTCTTTACCTTTAGGTTTCTTTTTGAGAACTTTCTTGATAGTTTTCTTGCCTGCTGTAAAATATCTCCTAATATAAGTAAAAGTTGGAAATATGTAACTTAATTGTAACTTACTTTAAATTACGTACCATCAGCGATATAGTGTACTACAGGGTAACTAGCGCATTCAATAAGATCTTTCAAATAACTTTTTAAAGTGAAATAACATAATATTGTACCTCACTTGATTTAGCGTTACGCGGTATTGCACTACTTGACGATACATCAAATGTTGTAATTACCTATACTGTGTAGCGTTTCTTCTTCCGAATCATCACTAGATTTTTTCTGAAGCAGCTTAGCTTCTACCTTTTTTCTAAAATAAATCTTATTGTTAGTATGTACACAGTAATGTACGATTCCCACGGACCGCGTCGCGCCGCAGCGCAGCGCACTTACAATGTGCTTAAGGAAATCTGTCTATTCAGTACTTAAAGTTTATATTTGCATGGAATTCACACAGCTCGTAACCCACTCGGGTTATTGCGTTCACAGCATTCACTATGACAAACTGTGAACTTTGACTGTACATAGATGCTTCATTTCCTTAAGCACATTGTATGTTCGCTTCGGCCTGAAGTGGTTGGTATAAAACATATACATATCGCACGCCCAATATATATCAGAATTAAAAACACATAATAAGTGCATACCTAGATGAAGTAATAATTTTCTTGGGTTTTATCTTTAACCTCTTTCCGCTAGTTATAGGCATATCATCTTCACTTTCACTTTGAGATTCAGATTTATTTTTATCACTATTTGTAGCATCTAAAAGAGATCTCTTTAATGGTTTCGATTTATTCTTCTCCTTTTCTTCTACTTTACTATTACCATTATCTAACTTACTATTCTCTACCTTGTTCTGTAAAACCTTTTTTCTCTTAAATTTTCCTTTATTAGCTTTGATTTTTTTCCTCATAGCTATAGGATCCTTATCTTCATGCTCTGTATTAAGATGGTCATTATTTTCATTATTTTCGGTCTTAACTTCTTCTTTACCAATATTATCTATAGTATCTGTTTCTTTGGAATGTGATACTTCAATTTTCTTATCAGTAGATTCTAAACGTATTTTTTTTGAAGGTAGGTCATCTTCCACCGTTGTCTCTTTATCAGGGGTTCCTTCTTTCTCATTTTCAGTGTTTTCAACAGCATCTAAATCTGATGAGACACTATTTTTCCTCTTTTCAATAATACTGGCTTTATTATTTTGACAGTCTTCATCTGACGCAGGTGATGACTCTTTTGTTTCATTTAATTTAAGTTTTCTTGCTAGATCAGGTCTCCTTCTCGTCTTTCCTCTACCTTTCTTAACATAATTTTTTTTCGTGATCTCACTATCTGTGGTTTTGTCATTAGCACTACCTTCTCTCTTCAAATCATTTTCATTAGAGCTTGAATTTGATCTTAAACTATTTGACCGGCTGGGTTTTCTTACACAATGCTTCTTTGAATCTGATTTTAGCACCTCAGAGCTGTCATTAGATTGTTTTTTCAACAACCTCTTGGTGACTGTAGGGAGATCACTTTTTAACTTAACACTTTTAGTCATTTTACCTATAGTACTATTAGAGATATCATTAATTGAATGTTCACCATTAACACATTCCTCATTACCATTTTCTCCATCAGATTTTTTCTGTTCATTATTAGTTTCTTCTAATACTTCTGGGTTTCCAGTATCATTATCATAACCATAACCTTCTCCATAAATATACATGACAGGTTCAGATATCTCTTCACCTAAGAAGTAAAAGCTTTCGCAGTCAGCTCCACTACCTTCCCCAGTTACTACCATGACTGGCTCTTCTATTGCTTCACTAATTTCATCTGAATTATTTTCTTTACTTAACTCTACAGATTCTTTGCTTTCAGTTTTTTCTGTCAATTCAGATTCTTCTGGTTCAATGTTATTTTCCTTTTCTTCCTCAACAATTTCTTCTTTAACATCATCAACTCCTTTGTCTTCTGTTTTTGCCAGTTCATTTAATTGTTGAGGTTCAGAATTTTCATCATTTTTAGAGATTTTCTCTAAAGGTTTTGATTGATCTACAGTCTCAATTTTCTCATCTACTATTGTGGCATTCTCAACATTATCACTTACTTTTACCTTTTGGCCTTCTTCTGTAGGTATTTCTTCATTTATGTTGGCCTTATCCTCCTTTTTATGACTTTCAGAAATCAAATGATTGGGTTTCTTATCAGGTTTTGACTCCTCATCCTCATGATCAGATTCAGACTCTGGACTCAAAAACTCTTCATTTTCTTCCTCAGCTTGAGTATTGGTTTTCTGAAATAAAACAAATTTGAGAAATTCTTACACTGTTTTCTGTTTAGCATCATTATCTGAAGAGACTAGAACTTAGTATTTTTTTTCTGTCTAAAAAAGGGTTAATCTGGGAAATAATATGATACCGTTAAAGTTTTTACTGGCTACACTACATAATTCCGAAAACTCATATTTCCGAATTCATTTAAATACAGATTTTTTACAATTCCAACTGCAATATTTTGATGGACAACTATAGTTTTTGACATGGCTTATAAATCAAACTTAACGTAACCTAGATAGAGCAATTAAATTATGGATTGAATCTAAAATAGCTCCAGCACAACATAGTTTTGGGAAATATGAAAATTTGGTCAAATCAATTTTTGGGAAAAAATCACCTAAATTTTAAGGTGGTCCCTTCTATACTTTAACCTCGGAGGCCATTCATCATTTATTTGTTAAATGTAATGTCAATCTAGATTGGTTCAGCGTATAAAATATTTAAACAAAAATGTTACCTCCTTTGTTGTTGCAATTTCTGTGCTGCTGGAATCCTCATTGTTATTTGATAAAGTTGATGGACATATTTCTTCACCATTTTTTAACTGCCCTATTACTTTAACTAACTCTTCTCTATTCCTGAAATAATATAAAAACATATTATTTTAATGAAACTCATCCCTAATTATAATAACAAGTATGTTATTGTTTTACATATAAAGATTTCTTACAAGAATTGAGTTCAGAATTGAGCAGATTTAATTTGTGAAATAATTTACTTAATGTCATGTCAATTAATGTTAAAATGAATATCATGACAATTTGAAACAATGTAATAATTGTCTTAGGATCATGACACATGTGTGTTAAGTCATTCCACAGGTTAAAAGCAGACAGATGTAAGTAAAAGGTAAGCTTCAACATCCTTCAATTTGTGATGACCTTACCTCGCTATTAGTTGCCAAGTCTCCTCATCCTGGTCTTCTTTGTAGAGGCAGAGGTTGGCATCATCATCAACCTGTAGCCAGTACACACAACCATTCTTATCCCGCCCAAGAGGATCTAAACGCAGATCCTTACATGACAGTGCATTTACTGCAACTTTAAATTTTGCATGGCATGTAAATTGGTACTCCAACAATATCTAAAAAATACATGTTTAAATCATATCAATCAATAAAAATGGTTTCACAAGATATTATGGAGCATCTTTGGAAACATTTATTATAGTATTATAATAAATTTAATAAATACAAAATACTATCTGACATGTTAAGTTATAAATTAATATATTACTTCACATATCACAATCATATTTTTGATCTACATACCACCATCTAGCATGGCATCTAGCCCACCAGCAAACTGATCATAATTTATTAATTTATTTATTCAAGTGATAGACAATGTGACATAAAATTTGTGAGCACCTTTAGAGTTTTTAACTTCACTTCAGTACTCGCTTTCTTGTAAGAGAATCGTTCTATCTCCCAGGCCTCCTGGTGGTGGCCGCGCTGGTGGCAGAACTTGACGAGGCAGCGCTCCCAACGACCGCTCTGAACAGACTTGAGCGCGCGCCGCAGCAGTCGCAAGTGCAGCTCTTTCAGAGGCTCCGACACTGTACAAACACCATTCTCAACACTGTTTGTTTATATCTCGAAACCAGTCGCGTCATAATAACTTACCTTCATCCGTATCTTCCAAAAGCTGCTGCAATTTCGCTATAGATGGTATATCTAACCCGTACAACTTTCCGAAAACCTTAAGAAATGAATAGATAACGGCGAAATTGGGATCATTCGTACAGGAAATTTCTCCGTCAGACGCCATCGTCGAGACTCAGATAGTTTTTATACTAAACATCGCAATGTGGCTGCAACTAATGGTATACGATAGCTTCACTTAAATCTATATTAAAATTGTATAAAATGTACATAATTCACGAAAATATCATTTGAATGTGCACAGAATTCATTATTTTCTTAGTTTCTAGTAATAAAATATAACTCGATTGACAGCCATCGTGCCATAGACCACTTTATTAACTTTTTTCAAAGCCACAGACTAGTGTGTGATTAATATAATATACATTCAGTAACATAACATTATCATGTTATTCACAATTCAAAGTATTGGTAAAAAACGTAAAAACTCGTAGGTGAAAAAGGTTTCGTTGTGTTTCAGCACATCTGCGGGTTTTAACCTTAACCATTTCATCCATCCTAACCATTCTAACCGACTTCTTTTATAGGAGATGCCCAAAACGATCTTCACCAAAGCCCGTACATGTGACCCCTCCTTAGGAATGCGTTAAGGGACATCTGTTGTCTTTGGTTCTTTTCTGACAATGTACTTCAAGAATAGATGTCTGTCAATGTTGTATGCTTTATATATCTTTCTTATAATAAATTAAATACTGCAACATACGCTGCCTTACTCCTTCTTCAAGTGGTTATGGGCCCAGGACCAGCTAATTTGTTGCAGGAAAACCGCGTCGTGACGTTGAACGAAAACGACGGAAGTCGTATTTGCGACCGGGAAATTTGAAAGAAAAAGCAAAAAAATAAAAAGAATGGCGACGTCACTTTCGGCTACAACGGTGAATAAATTAAATGGTGAAAACTGGTCAACATGGAAATTCGAAACCAAAATTATCTTAAATGGCCAGGGATTATTTGAAATAGTATCGGGTGAAAAACAAAAACCGGATAAATCGATTGAGGCAATGTCATGGGTCCGGGACGATGCGAAGGCACAAACCATCATTGTCACCCGTATGGAGCCAGGTCCACAAACCCACATTTTATCATGTGAGACCGCGTATGATATGTGGACAAAACTAAAGTCGGTTTATGACAAAGAATCAACTGTCAGTATTCATCTCTTACAACAACGTTTCTTCACAATACAATTCAACGAGGGTACTGTATCCAACTTTCTGTCGAAACTGGAAGAAATCCGGGTTAAGTTGAAACATGCAAAAGAAGGCATCTCGGATAAAATGACTATCACAAAGATCCTCATGTCACTTCCAGAGCAGTACAAATATTTCCGGTCTGCATGGGAATCTGCTCCAAGTGATAAGCAAACGTTAGATGAATTAACATCACGACTTCTACTTGAAGAGGAGCGAAATAAAAGTACCACGGAACATGATGTGGCGATAGCACTAGTCACTCATGAAAGTACTACCACCAAGTGTTTAACATGTGGCAAAGCAGGACACGTAAAAAAAGATTGTTATAAAAATAAAACTTGCGAGTTTTGCAAGAAACCGGGACATATATCCAAGTACTGTTTCTTCAGGAAAAATAATAAAACTAAGAAGCAGGTTAGTCCTATTGCTTTAGTCGTAAGTCAACTTGATCAAATAGAAGACTGCTTTTATATGGATAGTGGATGCTCCCAACACATGTCAAGAAGAAGGGATATAATGAGTGATTATCAAGAGCTTCAGGATCACCCAGTTCAGATGGGAGACGGAGCTACTATAAATGCTATTGGTGTCGGCAATGTGAGATTGGAAGCATTTGACGGACAGAAGTGGCAAGAAGTTGAGCTAAAACAAGTTCTCTATGTACCAGCTCTTAAGGTAAATCTGTTTTCTGCCGCCAGTTGCTTAGACAAAGGTCTTCAAATGGTTTCTGATAATAATACATGCAAGTTTATCAAAAATAATGAGGTTGTTACTCTAGCTCGTCGCGAAGGTCGTTTATTCAAAATGATGTTCAAAATGTCACAACAATCAATCGCGCTGTCAAGCAAGTCTGAGAAAGTTGACGTATGTAACAATAATAAATGCGACTTAATGATTTATCATCAGAAATTTGCCCACCAAAACTTCGTTTACGTAAAGAGAATACTCCAAGAGAATGACATTAAAACCTCATGTACAAAACAGCATTTTTGCTCGGCTTGTATTGAAGGCAAACATTCGATAACTCCGGCCTATTCAAGTAACAATAAAACTAGCTTTCGAGGAGAAATTTTGCACGCTGATCTGTGCGGACCTTTGGAGGAAGAGTCTATTGGAGGTTCGCGTTACTTTCTTCTTCTAAAGGATGATTTTTCACGATTTCGTACCGTTTATTTCATCAAACATAAGAGCGAAGTTATAGTTAATATGAAAATATACCTCGCGCAGAGTGAAAATGAGGAGAAACCGGTGAAAACTATTCGTACTGACTGTGGAAGTGAGTTCATTAACAAAGCTATGAAAGAGTTATTGGAATCCAAAGGAATTAAACATCAAACCTCAATACCATACACGCCTGTTCAAAATGGTAAAATTGAACGTGAAATGCGCACGGTGATGGAAGCTGCACGCACCATGATGAAAGCAAGCCAAGTAAGTAAGAATCTGTGGGCAGAAGCAGTAAATACGGCTGTGTATGTTATCAATAGGGCAGGGACGAGTCCTGAAGTAGGTAAGACCCCCTACGAGCTGTTCTATGAGAAGAAATTTGATGTCACTCAACTAAAGTACACTTTTGGCACAGAAATGTGGACCCATATCCCAAAACAGAAGAGAAAGAAACTCGATAGCAAGAGTAAGAAGGGAATTTTTGTGGGTTATGGCGAGAACACAAAAGGGTATAAGATATACTTTTCAGAAAGTAAAACTTTTTCATTTGAAAGAGAGGTGATAGCGTCACCAACTATGTCAATGGAGACTAAGTTGTCAGAAAACTTTCGCAATGTCCCAGTAGTACTTGAAGTCACCGACACTGATAGTGTTCAAGGATCCGAAGACGAGTATGTTGATACCTGCGAAGTAATGCCGGCGGAAGATGAAACAGAGGATCCCGATCGGTCAGTTTCCTCATCTAGTGATGGCGACAATGTTAACACTAGGTCCCTAAGGCCTAGGAATACGCTGAGACCACCAGTCAGTCTACAGGATTATGACACGTCATACTTTACTCTCTTGGATACGGAAGAGCCGACGTCCCTGAAAGAAGCGAAGGACTCTCCGAATGCCTGTGAATGGGAGGAGGCGATGAAAGCTGAAATGAAAGCTCTGGCTGAAAATGACACTTGGTCATTCGTTACAAAATCTGATATGAATATTTTGGTAATTGACACTAAATGGATTTTCAAAATTAAACGAAATAAAGATAATAGAATAGATTTGTACAAAGCCAGATTAGTCGCTAGGGGATTTAAACAAAAAGGCTTAGACTATTGTGACGTATACTCGCCCGTTGTTAAAATGGCAACAGTAAAATCCTTATTAGCCTTATGCACTAAAGACAACTGGCCAGTATATCAACTCGATGTATGTAGCGCTTTTTTAAATGGTATAATTAAAGACGATACTTACGTAGTTTTGCCCGAAAACTTTGTAGTGCCTGAAGGCAAAGTATGTAAATTAAATAAGGCATTATATGGCTTGAAAAGCGCACCTAGGGCTTGGTATGAGCGCTTTAATAACTTCATGTTGAGTCAAAAGTTCTTAAAAACTAAAAGTGATCATTGTTTATATTATTATGTCAATGACAGTAGTAAGGTCTACATATTAGTCTTTGTAGATGACATATTATGTACTGGATTTGGTCCAATGTTGAATAAGATCATAACGAGTATGAAAAATGAATTTAAAATGAAAGATTTGGGACTTGCTAGTTTATATCTCGGAATCCTTATTGAACAAGATGTACAAAATGGCGTTACCACTCTGAACCAAACCAAATATCTTAAGAATGTTTTGGATAAATTTAATATGTCGGACTGTCATAGCGTGACTACTCCTATGGATCCAAAATTTGATTTGTCAACGCTACAAAAAGAAACTTCCGAAAGTGTAGAGTTGGAACATAGGTGTAGACAGCTGATAGGTTGTATTATGTACGCCATGATAGGCACTAGACCTGATTTGTGTGCCAGTGTAACTTACTTGTCGCGATTTCAAAACTGTGCTAGTAAAGAACTTTGGACTTGTCTTAAACGAATTGTCAGATACATACAGGGTACTATAGATTTAAAACTGGTGTATAAAAGAAATGCCGATAATAAATTGTTAACTGCTTATGCTGACGCAAGCTGGGGAGATGATATTCTGGACAGAAAGTCAACGTCGGGTTTTTGTCTACAAATCTATGGTAACTTGGTATCTTGGAGTTCAAAAAAACAAGCGACAGTCGCACTTTCTTCGTGCGAGGCTGAGTACGTGTCTCTCACGCATTGTATTAGTGATGTTTGTTGGTTAAGAAATCTGTTATCTGAATTGAAAATTCATGACAATTATAACGTAACTGTCTATGAGGACAACCAGTCCGCTATCAAAGCTTGCAATTCGCATGAACAGCTAAAAAAGATGAAACATCTAGATATTAAATATCATTTTATAAATGAAAAGATTAGTCAAGGTGTTGTCAACATTCAGTATGTTCATACGAGTGTACAGTTAGCAGATATATTGACTAAACCTTTGTGTCGACAAAGTTTTGAGAAGTTGAGAGGATTTTTAGGGTTAACTTAAATTTAGATAGTTACACATATTTATATTTAACATTTATTGATTGAGGGTGGGATAGTCCAGCAATCAAAAATATGCGGATGTTTTCTATCATGTTCTATGTTAATGTAACGTTATGAAAATCTATTGTTATAGATGTTATATAACAGTAGAACGTATAACGTTACACATTGAAACTCAAGTACGAGTAGAGTAATTTAAAATGAGTTAATAGATTCTTAGTTAAAATAATGGATCTATTCTTGAGGGTGGGTGTTGTCTTTGGTTCTTTTCTGACAATGTACTTCAAGAATAGATGTCTGTCAATGTTGTATGCTTTATATATCTTTCTTATAATAAATTAAATACTGCAACATACGCTGCCTTACTCCTTCTTCAAGTACATCCTGTTTATCGCCGTTAATTTACTTTGATGCAAGGTGGATCGACACAAATCACACACAAATCCATCTTGCATCAAAGTAAATCGTAGTTCAAAAGTACGTTAGCTATATCTCTTTCTCTCGATTTATTCTCGAATGACGAGTGACAGGGATGAAGTTGACTTTACTTCGAACTTCGATTTTCAAAGTAGGGCCTACATGAACGATGACGTTTGGGTTGCCAGCAAATTGACATGTCCGGAATCTACTTATTCTGTGGCTACCGTCAACCCCAAAAAAAAAACTACTCAGAATCAGAAGAAAGGAGCCAGCGAACGAAGTAATAATTTGGAGCGGTGTGGAGAAAGTTCTGGTACACTAATTAAAAATATTGTTATTGAAAATGAAACCTTGATTTATCAATATGATTTACAGGATAAATAAGTTATCATTGCAGTGGATTTTTTATCTCCAGCTCTGTCACCAAAAGTTAGGGTGTATTTTTCGGCTTATTCCTGGATTATTGAGGTCTACAAACAAATACTGTGACATTCGTTTTTAGCAATTGAGTTCTAATAATCTAAGAGAGTTATATAACATTATTTTATCATAGTTTTGGGAAAATATTCAAAATAAGCTGAAGAAAAAAAAATACGAATTTGAAGCAGGAATTGCGCTTTAAAGCCTTGTAATTGACAAGGGTGCCGCTCCTCGACCAAAGCTCTCTGATAACCGCTCTCCGCTCTATTTAGCCCTAACTGTCGACTACTACTTTTCATTCACGAATGTTCAAAAACAACTACATAAAACTCACGAGCTGGCGAACGCCATGCTCTAAAGGGCAAAAATTTAAAATATCCCTCTATTCAATTCGTTTTATTGTTTAGAAAATTGGTTGAACTTATCAATCAACATCTTAATCAATTTGCACATTGTCAGGACATTGTCAAAAATATACGTACCAAATTTCTTAATGAATCGGTTACTGATTGGTTCGGTTGTGAACAACACCGGACTGATGCTTTAGAGTTTTTCATAAAAATCGGCTGTCGTATTCAAATTCATAATTTTACTCATACTATCAACAATATTTTAAGAGGCTCTTATTTAGAAAGGTTAACTCCTCCTTTACCGAGAATGCAAGGTTTAGCACTCGACAAATACAGGAGGTCAGCCAAGTTTAAGAAATGATGTTTTTTTTTTAGTGTTCACCATCCTGCCCCCGCCTAGAGAATGTTGTTGAGCCTAGCAGCGAGGTACTCATTCGGTATATTTCCTTATTATTTTCTATGGCGACTAAGTTTATTTTTCTTATTCAAGAATACTAATAACAAACTGGTAGTCGCTGATGGACGACTGGTAGGAAATTTTAAATACAACCTATTTTAGGTCTGCTTATTTTTTGGGATTCCATACCCGAAGATCAACGGAGCCCTGTTACAAGCCTAGGCTGACACTTTTAAATCGCAATGTGTTAGTATAACATTCTTAACCTGCCTGTTGCACAAAAAATTTTTTTTGCAAGATTTAGTATACTGAAAAACCATTTGTATTATTCTGTGTTTAAAGGGGTTCCAGTGACTGCGAGCATCCACAATGAAATCACCAGGCCCAGCAATGAATACCTTTTTGATCTTCGACTACAAATAACATTAATGGTATCTATCTTTCATTTATACTACAGTTTGGTAAATTTGTATAGTGAAACCTAATATTACGTTACAACGATGTTTTTGTAAGAGATTTTGAGCTTGTCAAGTTGGAAATATATTTTAAAATATTAAGATACAAAGGTCGCATTGTATTAGAATAACATTTTCTTACTTGTCCGTTGCACAAGTTGCACAGAATAGTTAAAGTATGACACCAAATGGGACTAATATATGAAAAATTCAACGTATGCTATTAAATTTTGCAATATTTAGTATACTGAAATACAATGTAAATTCAAATTCAAATGATTTTTTAATATTATTCTGTGTTTATAGGGGTTCCAATGACTGCGAGCATCCACAATGAAATCACCAGGCCCAGCAATGAATACCTTTTTGATCTTCGACTACAAATAACATTAATGGTATCTATCTTTCATTTATACTACAGTTTGGTAAATTTGTATAGTGAAACCTAATATTACGTTACAACGATGTTTTTGTAAGAGATTTTGAGCTTGTCAAGTTGGAAATATATTTTAAAATATTAAGATACAAAGGTCGCATTGTATTAGAATAACATTTTCTTACTTGTCCGTTGCACAAGTTGCACAGAATAGTTAAAGTATGACACCAAATGGGACTAATATATGAAAAATTCAAAGTATGCTATTAAATTTTGCAATATTTAGTATACTGAAATACTATGTAAATTCAAATTCAAATGATTTTTTAATATTATTCTGTGTTTATAGGGGTTCCAATGACTGCGAGCATCCACAATGAAATCGCCAGGCCCAGCAATGAATACCTTTTTGATCTTCGACTACAAATAACATTAATGGTATCTATCTTTCATTTATACTACAGTTTGGTAAATTTGTATAGTGAAACCTAATATTACGTTACAACGATGTTTTTGTAAGAGATTTTGAGCTTGTCAAGTTGGAAATATATTTTAAAATATTAAGATACAAAGGTCGCATTGTATTAGAATAACATTTTCTTACTTGTCCGTTGCACAAGTTGCACAGAATAGTTAAAGTATGACAACAAATGGGACTAATATATGAAAAATTCAACGTATGCTATTAAATTTTGCAATATTTAGTATACTGAAATACTATGTAAATTCAAATTCAAATGATTTTTTAATATTATTCTGTGTTTATAGGGGTTCCAATGACTGCGAGCATCCACAATGAAATCACCAGGCCCAGCAATGAATACCTTTTTGATCTTCGACTACAAATAACATTAATGGTATCTATCTTTCATTTATACTACAGTTTGGTAAATTTGTATAGTGAAACCTAATATTACGTTACAACGATGTTTTTGTAAGAGATTTTGAGCTTGTCAAGTTGGAAATATATTTTAAAATATTAAGATACAAAGGTCGCATTGTATTAGAATAACATTTTCTTACTTGTCCGTTGCACAAGTTGCACAGAATAGTTAAAGTATGACAACAAATGGGACTAATATATGAAAAATTCAACGTATGCTATTAAATTTTGCAATATTTAGTATACTGAAATACTATGTAAATTCAAATTCAAATGATTTTATAATATTATTCTGTGTTTATAGGGGTTCCAGTGACTGCGAGCATCCACAATGAAATCACCAGGCCCAGCAATGAATACCTTTTTGATCTTCGACTACAAATAACATTAATGGTATCTATCTTTCATTTATACTACAGTTTGGTAAATTTGTATAGATTTAAAATATTAAGATACAAAGGTCGCATTGTATTAGAATAACATTTTCTTACTTGTCCGTTGCACAAGTTGCACAGAATAGTTAAAGTATGACACCAAATGGGACTAATATATGAAAAATTCAACGTATGCTATTAAATTTTGCAATATTTAGTATACTGAAATACTATGTAAATTCAAATTCAAATGATTTTATAATATTATTCTGTGTTTATAGGGGTTCCAGTGACTGCGAGCATCCACAATGAAATCACCAGGCCCAGCAATGAATACCTTTTTGATCTTCGACTACAAATAACATTAATGGTATCTATCTTTCATTTATACTACAGTTTGGTAAATTTGTATAGATTTAAAATATTAAGATACAAAGGTCGCATTGTATTAGAATAACATTTTCTTACTTGTCCGTTGCACAAGTTGCACAGAATAGTTAAAGTATGACACCAAATGGGACTAATATATGAAAAATTCAACGTATGCTATTAAATTTTGCAATATTTAGTATACTGAAATACTATGTAAATTCAAATTCAAATGATTTTTTAATATTATTCTGTGTTTATAGGGGTTCCAATGACTGCGAGCATCCACAATGAAATCACCAAGCCCAGCAATGAATACCTTTTTGATCTTCGACTACAAATAACATTAATGGTATCTATCTTTCATTTATACTACAGTTTGGTAAATTTGTATAGTGAAACCTAATATTACGTTACAACGATGTTTTTGTAAGAGATTTTGAGGGTGTCACGTTGAAAATATGTTTAAAAATATCAAGATACAAAGGCCATCTCTTTCATTCGTCGACCTAACGTGTCGCTCAAATTTATCCATTGGCCTTCGCTTTCGATTTGACGAAATAACGTGATGTGTGGTGTGTGTTGTTTATACGTCTAAGTCAACATTTTGTTTTTTTCCAGAATCAATAGATGCGTCTCCAAGAGTGGCCAGCCCAGCATGCAAAATTTTCTACATTAGTTTTAATTTATGTTTAAGATCACGTCACGGGTTCATTATGATTTTCAACATTTCTACATTTTATTCTCTCTTCGGTAGAAAACGTTATGAGCCCATGACAAGTTTTATATTTGAGGGGTATAAGATCAAAGACAGCTTAATCTACATAATTTATGTGTAGGGTTAAGCTTTGATTATATACCGCAAATGATTTAATTTCATTTTATTAAAAGTACGATTAAAGTGGCGGAATAGTTTGTTAGGAATTTTCCCAATGGCCACCGTTATCATAATAATTATAAGATAATTTCACTGCATATATGGCCCTTCACTGGTTCACCACTTTATAAGCACTTAACGAGTTTAGTGTCACTATTACCGAGGCCCGTTTTACGAAATCAGGACCTATTGTACTGGGTAAAACGGTATCGCCCCTGACATCTTATGGGTATTGTTTTTAACTTAGCCGCCATAGCTGTCATGTAAATAAGAAGAGCTATCAAACCGTGGAGAATACAGAAAAACGTCAAGAGCAATATGATTTTACCGTGTAGAATATAGGTCCTGGGCCTTTATTCAACTCTGTAAAACAATATTGCTTTTGACGTGTTGTATTAACGTTACTACAGCTCTTTATTTACTTGAGAGTAATGGCGGCCGAGTTTTAAACTACCATAATGACATGTGTTAAAAGCATTATTGTTTTAGCATGTTGTATAGAACCCATTGTAACTTGTATTAGTGGAATTCTCTTTTTAATGCATATTGTTGAAAAGAGATTTCCGCTTGTAATACAAGTTACAAGGTTTCGTGAAACGGGTCCAAGGTTTTATTATTTTCTAGATGTGTAAATTAACAATTTAACTAAAAGCTTTGATAGGATTATGGAATAAGTTTGAATGTATCTCTAGCAATATAATGTTTTTGCATTGAATTGTATAAACAATATAAGAACGATGATATTTTCATGCATTGCATTGTATAAATGAATATTTATGTAAAAAGTAAATTGAATATTAATATTGAACAGCCACAAAACAACATTTTAAAAACGACTACTAAATAGCTCTTCACTTATTAACCTGTTCTATTGTTTTTATCTTCTTATGAAGAGGTAGAAAATTGGTATTGGATAATTCCAGACTAGACTTTATTTTATTTTGTAAAACTAGGTTACGAGGTATATTCTTGTGGACAAAGGGCATTGGGTAAATTTGTTTGAAGAATATTGTCATTTTTTCTTTCAGCGGCCACGGATTATTTTTACATAGTTATTTAGAGGACCTCGAAATACACATAGATATATGTGATTTATAGCTTTTAATAAGATTTAAATGTTCAATTTTTGGTACTAAAATTATGCCTAGGTAAGAATATTAAATATCTCGGCTCCGATGCACTTCAGAGTATTACATTACATAACAAAACATGTTTATTTTGAATTATTCTATCATAATTTACCACTTTTACTAATGGCCGCACTGTGGGACGAAAATCGGTTCTAGAGGACATAGAAATCGAAGTTCTCATTTTTATGATTTTTTGATTGGGATTGGTTTCATTTGCAGTTATAATGCTAAAATATTATTTTGGTTGGATTGTGTTTGGAAACTGATGAGTTATAATTTTTTTCCTTAAAATTTGTATGGGACGGCATGAAAAAGTCCAAATATCTCTGAAACCGCAAGAGAAACCGTTATATCCTCGCAGATGGTAATAAAAATAATTATTTGTGATTTTTTGGCGTAGTGCATATTTCAGTCATAGCTGCGGTTTTTTTTTGAAAAATCGATGTTATTTTGTCTTTTTTTTAAGTCCGTGGCGTATATTTTTTTTCAACTTATGTAGGAGGGGGAGGTAGCGGAATGCAAATACTCTTCTTACATATATAAATATTTATAATAAAAAGTAAAATAAAAAAAAAACGTGATAGAATAGTATTTTTTCTGTATAACTAATTAGAAATAAAAGTAGAAAATGTAAAAAAAATAACTATCCATAATGTGACTAAAATAAACACAATACATAATATTTTTTATTAGGGTAATATATCTAACGAATGCTCTATATCGGACTCATTTTGATATAGATCACACGGATCTGAAACCTCTTGTTCCAGTTCGACTTCCTGAACCGAAAATAAAGACCTAGTTTCGGCAAAAAATGCCTGCCTTTTCTTCTTATCCAGACTAGGTCTTATTGCCGTAATATGAGGATCGGAGGATAATAGAAGCATATTCAGTATATCCTCGTTACAAGCTTGCCTACTCCTTTTCCTAGAATTATGCTCCCTCCTACCTCCTAAAATCTTTATTTCGAGCTTCGGAAGCCTCTTCCGAGAGACTTCCGATAGGAACAATGGCGTTGCTGGCGATAATGTCTGCTCCATGAATCAATAGCTTATGCACAGTTGACGGCATATAATACCAATCATACATTGCTACGAACTTTTGAGCAGTCTTAAAGGCATATTCCTTAAATTTCATAACATCAATTTCTTCTCCAGATGTTATTGCTTGCAGTATTACAGCAAATCTGCGAACAAGTTCTTCATCCAATCCAGTTATTGCTGCAGT
This sequence comes from Acleris laterana, assembly GCA_963966035.1. Taxonomy (NCBI): domain Eukaryota; kingdom Metazoa; phylum Arthropoda; class Insecta; order Lepidoptera; family Tortricidae; genus Acleris; species Acleris laterana. The sequence continues at coordinate 13,985,299 of OZ014447.1, forward strand.
TTTTTCAGGAAACTCGAAGAACCTTCTTGCTGTATTGCCATCGTTTGTGGTACCCGATCCCTGCTTTACATTATCGATCAAAAGGTTGAGCTCTTCCTTGAATCGGTCTTGAACAACTTTTTTCGTCTCGTTCATTATTTTTTTGAGTTCCTCGCCTTTTGCAGCCCATTTTTTAATTCTCAGTCTGTAAGAAATGTGTAAAAGGCACTCCATTGAATTTATACGAGCATGTAGTGAAGATAACCCGAATTCATATAATTCTGTCGAAATCTGCTTCACTACAACTGAATCTAACTTATTCATTTCGGTAGGCTTAGCCAAACACAAGTAACACGTAGCATTTGACTTAGCTTCCGATAGATAAGTACAAATTTTACCATCTATCATGGTCATCTTCAAAAGGTGTTTTATTTTAGCTGTATTGTATTCCGTAGGAAGTAGAGCCTTAATTTCTTCTTCGAACTTTGATTTTAACTCCAAAACTACGGCTTTACTTTCCTTAACAAAACGGAACATCAATGGGCGACAATAAGACGGTGAGCAGGGATTTGGATTCGTCCATAAAATGTCCTCACCACAAACCAATTTGAGTGGTGCTAATGATGCCATGAATATGCTCGAGTCATCGTTTTCGCCATCCATTTTTTGTTTATATTTGCTCTGGCTGGATGCACCATCAAAACCCCATTTCGATATCAGCGTCAACTCTTTGTCTTCAATATTAGATGGTAATTCTTTTAGAATCCTCTGCGTAGTTAAATCCAGTAAAGCTTGAAGTTTAATTTGAGCTGATGAATCCGTTATGGTTATAGCGGATTTCGGAGGGTAACTTTGTAATTTCGCTGACTGAATCTTGTAGTATGATGGATAAAGATCTTCGGCTCCTTCTTGAATAGCTGACTCCCTTAAGGTCATGTATTGCCATTTAGTCAGCTTTAATGCCACGTAAAGACCGAGTGCCTTATCTGGTGAATATGTAACTGAAGTATTTGATTTCTTGATCATTTTTTGTATATTTGCTGCTGCTTCAGAATTTTTGAGCATGTACTCAATTACGGATGCTATATCTTCACGCCCATCTTCTTTCAAGAGTTTTGCCGCTGCATATGTTAATTCAGTTGAGTCTTCTCCTGTATAACTGTCGAATCTTCTCTTTTTTTGCTTGATTGATAGTTCTTCAAATGGTTTTCTGGATCGAATGGTCATTGTTCCAGTTGAAGTAGATGGTATCAAACATTCTGGTAAAGTAAAATCAGTCGTAGTTGACGATTCCAAAGGCTCAGAACACGACGAATCTTGAAGTAGTCCAAGGCTGAGTAGATTAGTTTGTAGACAGCTGGGCCAATCAACATTAGCTTGAAGCCAACTTTCGTAGTATTTTCTGAAGTCTTTCGTATTCCGGTTACTTTTTTGCCATTTCGTAACTGCAGATCGAGTAAACTTTGTACAGAATTCTCTAAGTATTTCTATTTCGTCTTCAGATAAACTGGAACCCAAACGTTGCACCACTGCTTCGAACAATACTTCATGGTTAAATGCCGGCTTCTTGCTTTGTAAAACGACAAATAGGTCCAAGTTGGTAGAAAAATTTGTCATTTTTAGGTTTTAGCAGGAGTACAGATGTTCACAGTTATACAGAATAATTGCGATTATCGCTCTCGGAAAAATGTCTGGTCTATTTATTGATGTGAGCTAATGATGATTCCTTTACCACTTCGTTAAGTAATCACCTACTTATTTATCAATCACTTATCAGAATTAATTAAGGGATCTCATTAAATCTTATAACTAATTACTCAAGAAATAATTACAAACTATTTACAACCAAAATAAATTAAGTATAATCCCATTACTGAATATAGTTCATTAAACATGCACAATAATCGCCTCATTACCGGAAAAATATTTAATTGTTTATATTTTAAGCGATCATAATTAATCAAAAAATTGTTTGATTTATAATTTGAGTATAAAATATACAAAATATAAATATTCAAGACGTGTATTGATAAAATAATCCGCCAGGACTCACAAAAAAAACATCGATTTTTAAAAAAAAAACCGCAGCAATTACTGAAATATGCACTACGCCAAAAAATCACAAATAATTATTTTTATTACCATCTGCGAGGATATAACGGTTTCTCTTGCGGTTTCAGAGATATTTGGACTTTTTCATGCCGTCCCATACAAATTTTAAGGAAAAAAATTATAACTCATCAGTTTCCAAACGCAATCCAACCAAAATAATATTTTAGCATTATAACTGCAAATGAAACCAATCCCCATCAAAAAATTATAAAAATGAGAACTTCGATTTCTATGTCCTCTAGAGCCGATTTTCGTCCCACAGTGGGCCGCTCACCTTGAAAATGTATGACTTTTACCCAAACCCCTTTATGTAAGCTCACAGCACCATACTCAGATATTTATCATTTAATACATTGCTGTGCTTTCGTGTTATTAAAACTTAGGTTAGATTAAATGTATATTTACCTTAAAAAAAGATTAACTTACGTTAACTTGGTCTGTTGCTTCTTCCTTCATAGTTTTACTTCTATTATTTGGAATTGGTTTTATGATACTCTTACCTTAAGTTTATTATTGTCATTGTTATGATGGTTTATTTGAAAAAAGACTGACTGTTGAGTTTCTTGCGGCGCTTCTTCTCAACAGTGGTCTCCTCTTGCGAAGCGCTGGTAAATTCCTTGCACAATAAAGATATTACATTTCATAAAGTCTATAATTTCTACTGTAACGTGTTGTGCTATGTGGTTTTATGGAGTTTGTTTCACTGTCTTGTTAAAAAAAATGCTTAGCGTATTAATATTCCGTCCTTGTATTCATATTTTATTTATAGAAGACTGTGAAACATGCTTTATCTTTAGCATATTGATTGCGGAAATTAAAAGTTTGTTTTCGAATTGATCGAAGTTAACTAATTTGTGCTCATCGATGAAGTGTGTACACACAATTTAATCGATGAGTGCGAAAAAGTTAACTTCGTTCAATTCGAGAATGAACTTCATTATGAATGAACACTGGCTGTCAAAATTTAAATTCCCCGCCATTCCGCCATTTTTATTTGAATTTTATTGCCCACTAGCGCTACCGGTTCCGTAGTATGTTGCGTACCTGAACTACCACTAATGAACTGTCAGTTCTATGGTTGATTCCTATCTGTCTTTAGACATACCCTATAATCTGTGGTTTCGATGAGTTTTCGTGACTGCACTTACTAATTAAACTATTATTTAGGAAGTCTTAAATTCAATTACAGTAACCATGTCTTCAGTGTGTTGTGGTACTAAGAAACAGAAGTTGAATAATTCGTATAGTAATAGCATAGAACGACCTTTAAATGGGTATCAAGAATCAGTGGCTATTCCTGATATGTGTTACTTTTGTTTCGATGTTTTATATTGTCAGTTACACAGTATGGACCCTCCGCAAACTCCAAATTTTTCTAACGATGCCTTGTAAGTATCAAACGCATTTATTCTCAGTAAACAACTTCGTGAGTTAATGTAAAAGTCCTAAATTTGCTGGGCTATTTAATGTTTTGTCTCATCGCAACAGAAGCTGCCTTGTCTGCGGAATGTAAGTCAATTTATGAGGCAACCAATTTATGAATGAGTATTTTTTTTAATCATACATTGTGTAGTTGCTTATATTTACTGTTCATTTATTAAAACAACTTTCACTTTAATAATTACATGTTCTTTGGTCAGAAAATGTGGGTTAAGCAATAATTAATTGCATAATATGTTGAACACGAATTGTTGTTTCAGCCCTTTGTTTGTGACTTGGAAGATTGGGAAGGAGCATCGTCTTCGTGGCTGCATTGGGACATTCAATGCTATGCATCTGCATTCTGGTAAAAAATAAACTGGACAAACCTAACAAAAATTTCCTAAGGGTTCTTAGATGTAGGTGTCTTATTTGATTAGGATAATTATTATTGCAGTAATTATGTTTTTTCTTTTAGAACTTTAAGGAGGATTTGATTTATAATCAGACCTCTTGAAATATAATTAAAAAAATATGTAAATCAACCTCCTTCATTTTTAATATTAGTAGAATTTTATTGATTGAATTAGTAAGGTTTGTTTGCAAAAACATTTTATTATAATGCTTTACTTTTATTTCAATAATAAAGTCTCAGTGGCCGCAGTGGCTAGTGGGTTAAGGAGTTATTCATGACCATAAGGTACAGAGATTGACACCCACTGTCACTATCTACCAATTAGTTTTTCTAACTTAAGTACATTAGTTAGCATTGGTCTTACTGTGAAGGAAAAACTTTTTGTAAAAAAAGGTAAGCGACTAAGCGTGGACTGTGTACCACCCTCAACCTTAATTGGTAAATGTCAGGTGTGACTGAGTCAAAGGCAAACCCATTATTGATTTTAAAAAAATCATCATGGGGAAACTTGCACATTTTAATAGCTAGCTGAGTGGGTGGGTGGTAATTGGATCAAGAGTATCTGAAATGTCCCATTTGTAAGATAAGATAAATAAATAATTAGGACAGTACAGACAAAACTGAAACCATAAAGAAAACTGTTTTATAAGCATTATTTTTTCTGAAAACGAGATCAGCATTGTCTATTTAAAAGTCAAGTTTGAGATATTCATAAAACAAATGTAAAATTGAGTAAGGGTAAGATATGGTTAGATTACCCCTTAAAAGAAGCATGTGTATCATTAATTTATAGGTTTGGAGGACCGTTTAGGAAATATTCAACTCTAAACATTTCATTTCGCCTTTTGTGTTCCCACCCCTACAGCTAAAACTAGATGTACAAATAATCTAGATAATTTCCTAAAGAAACGAATAAAGGAATACAAAACGATCATCTAATATACCACAGAATAACTTTAAATAGTTAGATTGTACTTGTGGTTTTTGGAAATAAAAGACAAAGACAAAGACAAAGGCGTTTATTGCAAGAACACAGTAGGTACAGACAGTTCTTAGTGTTACAGGATGTGCTTATGTTCTACCTATTTTAGGCATGCAATATTGAAAACAATACTATAAGTACACTGTTATAATATTATTCATTAAAAAAAAAAAAAACACACTAATCATTCACCTTAATGACAACAATGTCACGTTTATGTAGGAATAAATACAGTCTTCATATAAAAGTACTACGATTATAGGAAACTAAATGTAAATTTATTTATTAGGTTAAGGTATTAATTAATTATGTCATTGATTGTAAAAACTCATTAACGGAGTAAAAACATTTATCAAGAAGCCACCTTGTTATTAATTTGTTAAATTGATTTGGCGGGCATTCCTGTATATAATTTGGTATTTTATTGTAAATTTTAATTGCCATATGAACTGAATTATTTTTTAAAATACTTGATTTTGCAAGAGGTAGGTACAATTTGTTCTTATGTCGAGTTGATCTTTTAAAGACTTGAGCATGTGTAACAAAAAAATGTGGATGATCTCGGACAAAAGAAGCAATCTGCTTTATGTACATGCACGGTAGAGGCAAGACCCTTGTTGTTTGAAACAGAGGTCTGCAAGGAGCCAGAAAATGAGCATTACACACAGCTCTTAAGCATTTCTTTTGTGCCAAGAATGCTTTTTTTATGTCTACTGAATTGCCCCATATCATCAACCCGTAACTTAATATTGAGGATACATAGCCGTGGTAAGCTGTTAGTGCAACTTCTCTAGAGCAGGTGCTGCTTAATCTTCTCAAGGCAAACACAAACTTATGAAGTTTTCCACATATTCCAGAAATGTGAAATTTCCAATTACAAAACTGATCGATACCGATGCCTAGAAATTTCGTATTTTGTACTTGTTCAATTTTCTTGCTTTTATAATTTACGTTCAAAGCACAGGTGCGGCCCTTGTATGTTTTGAAATGCATGATATAAGTTTTATCAACATTTATTTTTAAATTGTTATTATTTAACCAGTCAATTACATTTCCCAAAGCTCTTTCAATTTCATTATTTAAGCTGTCTGTGTTATCAGATTTAATAATTAACGTAGTATCATCGGCAAACATTATGCAATTGTGGCTTAAGTGGTCAGGTAAATCGTTTATGTACAATAGGAAGAGTACGGGGCCTAGAATACTCCCCTGTGGTACCCCGCAGCGGTTATATTTACATACTGATCTTGTAATTTTCAGTTCACCATTCTTAATATTACGTATTTCTGTGCATTGTTGACGATCGGACAGATAACTACGGATCCAATCGTAAGCATTACCCCTGATACCATATCTCTCTAATTTTTGCAATAATATCGAGTGATCGACAAAATCAAAGGCTTTGCTTAAGTCTAAGAATAGTTTTTTGTGTTTGTAGTAGGCATTTATTTTGTATTGAAAATTAGTATTTTATTCTGTCACATAATTATAATTAATTCACAATATTATTGTCAAATGTACAAATAAAATAATGAAAAAAAAAAAAAAAATTAAATGTTAAAATAAGAATGAAATTAAACAAAATAAAAATATAGTTAATTAGCTAGGGTAAAGAATGTTGCAAAGAATAGTTAATGTAATATAAAACAACACAAATAGGCAACAGAACCCTTACAGGGCATGAACCCTGAGGATGATCTGATATACTGTTATCCGTTTTTTTTTTGATATTTGTGTACCATTTTCTTATATTAGTTATCCCTTTGTACATCCCTGTTATATTTTTCTCCATTTTATAATTGTTATTTATTTTGTTTGTACAATAAAGTGTATACTTGCTGCTTTTATACAATACTGCTACAACTCAAAAAAAGATGATGTTTTAAAGAAAACTTTAAGTAGAAAGTGTTCTGAATTTAAATGCAACAGCCACTCATTTTGAGATGATACACTCTCGAAAAAAAGCAACGTACATAAATACATAATCAGCACTTTCCGTATCTTCACCAAATGAAAGAAAACACACAACTAAACTAAAATTTATCTGATAGATACTGTTATCTGGAGATTGAAAATTAATCCCTTATTCCTTTATTTTGTCTTTATTGCACAGAAGTAAGTCTGAATGGTGAATTTGTTATTGACATAATAAAGTGCGGCTTACTTACTGAATAAACATTTTTGATCTTTTTTATCTTTATCTTTTTTAGGGTTCCGTAGTCAAACTAGGAACCCTTATAGTTTCGCCATGTCCGTCCGTCCGTCCGTCCGTCCCCAGTCTAGCTCAGAGACTCATAGTACTAGAAAGCTGTAATTTGGCATGAATGTACATATTAGTCACGCCAACAAAGTGGTAAAATAAAATTTTGAAAAAAAAAATTTTTTAATGCACCTCCCCTACACGTAACGTGGGGATGTCTTTTTTTTTCTTGCCTACCCCATAGTGTGGGGTGTCGTTGGATAGGTCTTTCAAAAATATTGCGGGTTTATGAATACAATTTTTCGATTAAGGGATCCGTTTATGAAATATTAAGCTTTAAAGCGCTATTTTTTGTTAGTCAAGTGTCCCCCCCCCCCCTACAGCCAAAACTACAAGTACTAAAAATCTGAAAAAAATCTTCAACGAAAGCGCATATAGCGAATTTTAAAGGAAAACTATCACGGCTAAGTAGACATGATTAGTTCCTGAGATACAGGCGATTAACGGGTTTATACCTACTAAAAATCATCTAAGACAGCGCCAAATAACTATAGAAAATTGTTTCATACATGTTGATTTTTGAGATAGTTTTTTGTGTTTGTCGTTACGGCTTCGGAACCCTACACTGAGCATACTATACTAGCGACCCGCCCTCGCTTCGCTTCGGTTTATTTGAGTTTTCTATAACACACGTACATACGAGGGCTGCCTTTTAAGTTGTGTCGTTTGGAAAAACTAAAGACAATTTAAGTGTTAAATGGTATTTATTGTTTTTCAAAGTAATCACCGTGACATGTAATACACTTTTTCATTCGATCGAACCAGTTTTCGAAACACTTATTCCAGTCCGAAGTCGGGGTCTCCAAAATGGCCGTTTCGTATGCCTCAACGGCTTCTTCAGGCGTCTGGTACCGTTGACCACGAAGTCGTTGCTTGATTTTTGGAAAAGTAAATAAATCGTTAGGGCTTAAGTCTGGACTGTACGGAGTGTGTTCCAGAATTTCGACGTTTTGCTCTTTTAAAAACGCAATTGTTTGCCGAGCGGTGTGCGAGCTCGCATTATCGTGGTGCAGTCTTATACGACGTCTTGGGTTATTTTTTCGAAACTCGCCGATGACTTCTGGTAAACAGACAGTGGTATACCAGTTAGCATTAACCGTTTTACGATCCTCGAGCACGATGGTGGCAACGTGGCCACTTTTCGCCACAAACGTGGCGACCATGTTTTTCGAAGTGCTCCGTGAGCGTATTACTTTGGTCGGTTTTGGCTCATCTTGGAACACCCAAACAGTCGACTGCTGTTTAGAATCGGGATCGTAGGCATATATCCAAGATCCGTCACCACTGATAATGTCGTAAACATGTTTCGAGTTTCCTCGGTTGAATTGCCGCAGAGTTTTGCGACACCATCGAACGCGAGCCATTTTTTGGTCTTCACTGAGTAAATGTGGTATCCAGCGTGAGATCAACTTTTTTACGCCTAAGTGATCGTGCAAAATACTGTGAACACTGGTCCCTGAAATACTTAAGGAAGCTTCTATCTCACGGTATGTCGCATGGCGATCTTCGACGATCAGTTGCCGTACAGCATCAATGTTCTCCTGGGTTACGGCTGTTTTTGGTCGACCTTCACGATGTCTATCACCAAGACTAGAGCAACCACGTTGAAATTCTAAATACCAGCGTTCCACAGTCCGGAGGCATGGTGCTTTATCATTGAAAACCGTAGTCAACTCTTCGAAGCACTGAAGTCGCGTTAAGCCCCTTTTGAAGTTTTAAAAAATTATCGCACGTAAATTTTCCTTCGAAATTTCCATTTTCACAACTGACTTGTCAACTTTGAACGAACGCTGTACTAAAACGGTTGGGCCGATTTCGAGTCATTCTTTTGTTTTCGAATTCTAAATTCAAATATTTTAAGATGACACTAGTTCTTTTTTATGCAATCACGGGAGGTTTGCAAACGACAGAACTTAAAAGGCAGCCCTCGTAAAACATTATTTATTATACATAAAAACCTTCCTCTTGAATCACTCTATCTACTAAAAAAAACCGCATCAAAATCCGTTGCGTAGTTTTAAAGATCTAAGCATACATAGGGACAGACAGCGGGAAGCGACTTTGTTTTATAATATGTAGTGATTGTAAAATAATAAAATCAAATAAGTAATACCTAGTTAAGTAATTTTTCCAGCTTTTGCTAAAGAGAAATGACTACTTTGTGGTTTCTGTTTTACCTTAAAGTTGACTGGTAGAGAATGCTTGTAGCATTAAGTTCCACTATTTTAATCTTGAACAATATACCTACTATAAAATAAATAAAAGTTGCATGATTACGAGTATGTCAGTACGGACTAATCATGCCTATGAAAAATTAAGAACTTTGTGGAATAAACATACTATGATATTAAGGGTGCATAATAAAATGCTATCCCAATTCCCATTATTCTATATCAAGATATCTATCTATCATAATCTCCACACCACCTCTGTTTTTAACCGGCAAATACCTACAAAATGTTAGGTATTGGGTCTCACGAGGTTAAGTATCTCTGTAATCGCCTAGAGATGTAAATTGTCCGGTTGTCAAAAACAAAAATTAAAATAGAATAAAAAGTATTGAATTTATTTAATCCGTTCTTATTAGGGTTCCGAAGTCAAGCTAGGAACTCTTAGGTATAGTTTCGCCATGTCTGTCTGTCTGTCTGTATGTCACACTGTCTCACTTGTTTTGTAGGCTAAACATGTATTGTAGAAATCGGTTGGGCAAAACCCGAGTTACCTTTCAGCTCTAAAACGATGTATATAAAAAAGTTTTTAAGAAACATTTCTCGGATACGTTTCGTATATATTTTAATTTAATGTGATGTTTTAGAACATCTAATGCTTAGACTGGAGGTTTAGAATGATAATTTTAAACTTCTGAACATTGATGCTATGTGCTTTACTGTACATTAAGCAACCTAAATTACGCTTTCAAATACTTAACAGTTCTTTGTGGTAGGTACTTAATTTAAAGGATGAAGTTCCATCTATCTGCACCGATTCGCATTTTGTCTATAGAATATGGCCGTTTTGTATCAAGATGCGTACACATGCGAAAGGAGAATTGATACGTACGCATCTTCATACAAAACGGCCGTTTTCTGTAGATAAAATGCGAATCGGTTCTGATAGATGTAACTTCACCCAAATCTGTATAGTGTGCATGCTTACATACTCAATTCTGCATGTAATAATGCCTTCTTGGTGTATTTAAATTGGGCTATAACTATAATATGCCTAGTGTTAATTAAGGAAACTGGGTCTAATAGTGTTTTTTTATTATTAATCGAACTAAATGTATCAACCCGTTTGTTTCCTAATTAGCAATAAATGTTTGTACATTTATAATAAGAATTAAGTAGGATATCTAATAATTTATAAAACCGACCTTGTAAGTATACAGGGTGTCTCAAAATTTGACGTAAATATTAACTTTTCAATCTATTTATTAGTATGTATGTATGTAAACTCTTTATTAGTGTACCGCAAGGTAGCGTTCTTTACCAGTGTCATTAAAACCTTAATAACTTCTAAACTACATTGAAAAGTTAAAACTATATTCTGGACCGGTAAGGAAAGAGCTTCTTTAATCCATAAAATTAACAACAAGTTGTGGGACGCTCTGTATATACTGCATAACTTCCGTGACCTTAATATAATATGATTGCTTAGGTAAGGTTTCCATAACCCTGGGTTTTATGCAGAATACTAATTATTTACTGACCATCCTTATAAAATCTTGAAATTTTCTTTTTTTTAGGACTTCGCGAGTATGCGATAACGAGTGCGTTGAAGGACTCTCGATTCAGCCCTATCACAAGGGAGGAAGTGCCCCGACTGACAGTGTCAGTTTCCATCCTGCAGCACTTTGAGGAAGCTGAACACTTCCTGGACTGGAAGCTGGGGAAGCATGGCATCCGGATTGAATTTATTAGTGAAAGAGGGTCTAAGAGAACTGCTACATATTTACCTCAAGTTGCTACAGAGCAAGGTAATGGACAAACTTTAATCTTTGTTTACTAGTTACAAGCTTTTGTTGCTCACTGTTCATATGTGTATGAATTTGTGTTGTCCCCTTCAAAACTTACAAGTGAATTTTGAACCAGTTGGTTACCAGTTTGTAACCAACCGTTAATGAAATTGGGCTGAAGTTTGGAATTTAAACTTGATGACAATGTAATGTTGTGGTATCAAAGAACTGATCTGATGATGGAGTAGTGCGACAGGGTCTCCGCTATACTTAACGTAAACGTAACGTGTAAGAACTCATTAGTTTGGTCTCGACTCGCGGATATAGACTGCAAAAAAAGTACTTACAGCAAAAGTTAGTCCCAAAAATGCTATTTTTAACATATACTTTTAATGTTCACATTTTCTGTTCCAATAGATAGGTAATAATAGTTGAAAATAAAAATAAAGAAATTTACATTGATTGAGACCACAACTTAGTTTGAATTACCGATAATACAATTGGCTTAGACATACACATACACTGGAATAATAAACAAACAAAAAACGTTTTTAAACCTTGCAGGTTGGGACCAAATTCAAACAATCGACTCCTTGCTTCGAAAGGGCGGGTACAAGGCTGTCATAACGGGCGACATGCGCCGCAGTATCAAGCTGACGCGCTACCAGTCCGAAGAGATCTCGGCTAGCTACAACGACTACGTCGCCCAACGTTGCTAGCACTCGACCCCGGGACACCGTCCGGAGAGCTGTGTCCGCGAACTAACACACACGATCAGTGGGCAAAGTGGCTGTAGTTTTATAAATAAGTTAGTTTTTAAGTGTACATCTAGTGCTTTGAGTTGTCAGCTAGTTGCATGATCTTAGGATTATGCTCAAACTGAACGCAAATCGTGTCTTAAATATTATTAATTAACACTGCCAACTACATTCCTTTTAGGAGGATATAACACCAATTACATATGTGCTTAGTAGATATTAAGTGATGTTGGATGAAAAATACAAGACTTGCAATCATTCTTGTTGTACAGGCATTTGTTTTGGAGTGAATGAATTGGAACTTATGGAATGGATCTATATTCTATTCTTTTAGGTTAACCCTTTGGCCGTCACGAATTATACTCGACGACGTCTGGGCGTTCGCGGCTCAAAAATCGCTGTCGTGGCTTGCTGACCGAAAATTAACCAAACACTGCACGCACGTTGTGCATCAAGATGTTTTTCTTTTGTAGTTTTTTAATATTTTTGTATACTTATTGTTTTGGATATAATAAATTAAGCAATACGTAGTTACATCGCAGTGAAAATAGTTTTGTCTCGCTATATCCTAAAGGATAGAATATAGATGTACTGCAATAAAATGATGTTTGTAAAGAAGGAAGTTTCGTCATATCACATTAATTTGTTTATCGTGTCGTGCACCTCATAGACTGAAGAGCTGAGCTTGGTGTACAAGACCCTTCCTTTGGGGTACTAACATGAGACGCTATAAAAGGGAGGAGCATTCGAAACGAAGAGTTGGTCTGTCTGGGCGAACCTTCGCAGATTTTACACAGTTGATAACTTCAATCCTCTTTATTAGGCACCTAATTGCTGTCAACCTAAAGACCTTTTGTTGAAGGAGTTGGAATAAGTAACAAACTAAAATCTTTTACTGACTGACTACTTACCACACCTCAGCCAAGCAAGTTTCGATTAGGCAGACCAACTTCTTTTTAATCGACAAAAACTTATTTTTAGCATTCAATTCTGTCCATAGATCTCCGTTGGTAAAGCCAAGAGTAAATAATGCTAAAGTTATTTATTATAATATATAAATGTATATTTACTCTTGACAGTATATCTACAGTCCCGGCCTATATCACCTTTGTACTTACATCTCATATTCAGATTACGTACAAATATGACTTACCAAAATTGAAAACCAATCAACAAGTAGTTGACCCATTGTATTGCTATTATTCAATTCGTTAGCTCATTAAATAGAGTTCAAAACGGTATACTATCGTTCGTAACGCAGCATTTCAAGGCGAATTTTCAGTTAATTAATTCCAAAAACCAACAATAAAACTTTGTTGAAGTAAAACTTAATTTATATAAAGAGTAAAAAATACCAACCGTGCGGTCATCCTATTCTTCTAGACGAGTTATTTAGGTTTGAGTCTGACAGTTCAACTTCAACGTAAGAAGTAGGGTAACCATGAGAGTCGGTAAATTTAAATTTAATAATTTTATTAATTGTCATAAAAGATTTTTGCATAGTGTTACCTACGTTCGAGTGCTCTAACGGTAAAGAGCCAGAAAAACATATTTTGGAGTCACCCTGTGTAATAAATGTTTGTGCATATTTATTATATATCATTTTGAGCTTTATTTGATCAGCTAACGAATTGGATAGCAATACAATTGGTCAAGAAGAATAAGCTATATTTGTAGGTAATCTAATCGTATGAGATGTAAGTACAAAGGTGATATATTATTGGCCGGTACTATACGCCTGGACCGCTATTCAACTCGGCAAAACAATATTACTTTTGACGTGTTCGTATTGTTTTTAATTCTGCTGCCATTACTTAAGTTAATAAGAGCTATCAAAACATTGACAATACTGACGTCAAAAGCTGTAAGATTTTACCGTGTAGAATCTCCGCCCTGTTATGGTAAGGTTCCGTACGGTCAGCATCATAAATATTATACCGTATTAAATATGGGTCTATGGAACGTATTTATCGTACCAAACGATCTTAATTATTATATCACTACATTTTTCCTTTTGCGATCGGTTAACACGTTCCAAGTCCAGCTGAAACGCTGAATGCGCGAGTGCAATGGTACTGTCACCACCATAATTATATTATCCAACATTGGGGGCAAAAATAAAATATCTGACACGCTCTTATACCTCTACTAATCAAGTAGTGTCTCGCGCTACACTTACAGTAAAACCACAAAATATAATTTACGTCGGCAATCTCCTTCCACGCAGACAGGTGCTGACTAATGCCGAAGATAAACGAACGTAAACATCAATTCAATACATACCTTCTGTGTTGCGTGTAAGCTAAAATATGCAATGACACCTAAACTCGAATGACAACACAACTGACGAGCCACTAAATAAAAATGGCGTCAACTCAATGGCTCCTAACCTTTTGACCAAAAGCAGTCGAAGATTTTACCCACTCAAACGTACATACATACAAACATAAACTCACGCCTTTATTCCCAGAGTGGGGTAGGCAGAGCTACAGAATTTCCAACTAGAAAAAGTTTTTGATAATTCTGTAACCACATTTTGCACACTTAGGCGAAGATGTACTTACCTACTGCTTTATAAATTGGTTCAATCGATTTCGGGCCTTCTAAAAAAACGCATACTGTGCAGGAATGTCGTTGTTACTAATATTTGTGGTACTTCTGTATACATATGTATACCACGCTGAATAGTCTCCGTAAGTCCGAGATGAAATTATTTCTCTAGAAACAAAAGTTGTTAGGTAGGTACAGATGTAGTGAATAATCCTTTCCCATCGTTTTTGGTCGGATAACTTCGTATTTATCTTGCTTTCTTAGTTGGCTTATTGATGGGTACTGAAGCTAATTGAGAAAGCTAGAATAATACGAACTAATCCGATAAAAAACGATGGGATAGGATTATTCACTACATCTGTACCTAATGTCTGTCCAATGTATGCGGGGCCTCAGGGCTTTATTTACTGTGACATTTTCTATGGGTACTGAAAACGTGTAGGCGTTAAACCTTGAAAATTGAACTAACAGCAAACACACTTTCGCATTTATAATAAAAGTAACGATAAGAACTACTGCCAATATGACGATTAATTATTTTATGGTCTAAATGAGGATTATGCGGAAATTGTTGAAAGAAAAAAAAAATTATTTCGACTTATAACTCTCTTTACCTTTACCTAACCAGCTTTATTTACAAGAATAACTATAATAACACCCTTGTACTCGTTGCGGGATCAAAGTGCAATCTTCCCTGGTTTATTTTGATGTAAGTACCTTGTCAGGCGTTTTTGTAAGAAAAACTGTTGATATATATTACCATATTTCTGTTCGAGGGATTTATCTAACCGGTTAAAAGTACAAGGTACTTAAGATGCTGTATACCTGTTTAAGATGCTGACCTACATTTTTGACCTCGTCACGGGCATTACCAAGGGGCTTAGCACAAAGGGCATTTGGTTCGTGATGAGAAAGGTAATAAAAAGTGTTATGGTTTTAGACCGCTGGCGATTCTATAACTGGTCTGGGAGAAAATGTTCAAAACGCCGAGAACTTCCATAAGTTATAGTACATTGTGCATCAAGGGCGGTAAGAAGAGGATTGCTAACGAGAGACTATTAGAAGCCCGACGCCGAAGGCGGAGGGCTTTTAATGACTAGAGTTTGCAATCTCCTTACTGCCCATGATACACACAATGATTTTCATCACATTAGCGAGGAAATAAAAAACAAATAGAAAAAAAAACCTTTTCTTTAGATTTCGCTGGCAGCAAATCATTGTTGAGTAGTTGAGCCGCATTTAACAAATCAGGTGGTGTTGATGTCACTACAGATTCTTCCGATGAGGAAGTCATATTTAGTTTGTTTTATTCGTACCTTTAAACAAAATACGCTTCGGAAACAACAATCAAACAAAATTAAAAGAACTCGATTCGCTAAGCTAAAAGAGTTTACAACTTTTTTTAGTCTTCCACAGATAATGCTTAGAATTGCTTTTTTTTAAACTTGACAAATACAGGCCATTCTGCCAGATTGTACAAATTTCCAAAATGAAATTTAATAAAATAATTGCGAATGTCTCTGAAATAATGGTAAAATAGAAATATAATGCAGACAAATGTGCCGTATAAGTTTAATTAAACAGTAAAATTGTTTTGTAACCAAGTTTTGAATATAGGAAATAAACCTTGGCTGATTTTACACCTCCTTGGTCTGAAATGATGTACAAGTGGATTCTATATTTTAAAACTAAACTCATAACTCCCTAGGGAGTTATGAAAATCTATAACTCCCGCGGGAGCTAAGTCGGCTATAACTGCCCTAAACGCCTGCGTGTTATAAAACCCTTTCCGAGCAAGTGTGATGAAAAATCAGTAATGAATAATGTCCAACAGTCTTTATACAACCGTTGCGGCAGGGCCAGGGCCACAAGAGTAGATGTGAAGCTATAAACCTTGTCAACGCCATGTCAGATACAAATATCGTCACTTTACGCCAGTGACTGCTAAAAAGCACAGTCAATATTAACCTCATAGTATGTACAATCGGGAAAATGGAGGGCTATTCCCAGTAGTCCGCACCCCGTAGTTCGTACAAAGGTTATTTCTACGCCGTCAGCTGTGATGGATCAGTTATGGCGATGAAAAGGTTAACTGGTACGTTTATTTTGTTCCAAAAAATATACAAGTTTTTAGTGGCGCGTTTGCGTGTTGATCTTTTACAGATACATATATTCGTTAAGTCCTAACCTAACAGTAGAACGTAGTTCTGTGGAACAAATGGAACGTACCTACACTCTATTTACGATACACAAGAGACTGTTCTTACTGTTATAAAATAACGATAATATTGTTACCGTACGTTCATTAACCCAATTCGTAGCATTAATAACTTAATAACCATACACTTTTATTCAGAGAAATGATTATATATATATATATATATATATACAACGTGTTACAAAATACCCCGTAAAAAATATAATAAATTATCAAAGCCAAAAATATTGTCAACCCTAGTAAGCTGTCATGTCAGGGAACCGGGGTTAGCATAGATTATTTTAACAGAGAGGCCTACCTACCAATTTAATAATTGTCAACTTGAATGGTTTTAAAGCCATATCCCGACGAGCGAGATTGTGCATTGAACAAGGCGGAGTTCACTTTGAGCCATTCCTGTAAATTTGACATTCATTACGAAAAAGTAAGTGTTAGTTTAAGTTTCTTCGTTAGGTTAGCTGTTTTAAAATCTTCCAAAACTCGACTTGTAATATCTAAGTATCTAATCGAATTCTGTACATTTTGTTTGAATGTCTCTTGATCGTTTCACGAATTAGGTAAAAATGTAAATAAACGTTCTGCGTAGTTTACTCTTTAATTGTACTGAAATAGGGTTTGCACATCAATGAAAACAATAATGGTTTTATTTTTTTTGCCGGTAAGTCATACGGTGATAGTACGGTTCTCAAATATTGTAAATGGACTTATTATAAGGTACCATTTAACCCCCTTTCGGCTTTACGGGTATTTTTGTAACACCTTGTATATATATATAATCACTTACAGCTAAATAATCTATCTCTTGGTCTGGCCTACTGAAAATAGAAAAAATCCATCCATATCTCATATATTAGTCTCAATGAAGTTTTGGACGTAAGTGGAGTGCAACACTTCACTCTCTAGAATATGTTATAGGGAGTAGGTAGTTCAATAAGAGTTTATATTGCTGCTGTGAAAGGTTGGTTTGATTGCCACACTTTATACGATCACCCTTACAAAAGCGGAGAGGGTATCATTGTCAGAAACATGTTTACGATTTTTACCCCTTGACTACTATACCGAAATTGAGTTAAATTGTAATATAGGTAGGTAGTAGGTACGTTATTATTTGTTTGTCCGTCGCATGACGTCATTTAGTTCGTTCCTAAGCAAGGGTTGGCAACTAAATAATAATTAATAAGTAAGGCAATTTGCCGTGACGGATATTAAGACTTGCGTACCCTACGTGCAATTTTTTACACTACACACCGGCCGGTATCTGTTAGAAGTACCTTAACGAGTATATCATCCGTGGTTACGTGTCCATTATTGGTGCCTTTGGTGCCTGTCAGCTTCAATGATCAAACACCAATTATTCAATAATAATAAATTCATATTTTAAGCCAATGTTTGTTGTTCTAAACCAAAGTATGTTAAGTCCTCTTGCGTGCTTCCTGACTATCCAAACTACATATTTCACTGCATATATCGATTTTTAAAAATCGTGTCTCAACCCTGGACTCGAACCGGTCAAATGCGGTAACATAACATGCCGTATTTTTTATGATGCAAATGATGAGTTTTCTGTCATATTTGACCGGTTTGAATGTCAATAGAAAGTTAAAAATATAAAGGTTACTTTCTGGCGCAAAAATAATTTCGAAAATTTAAAAAGACAATAATAGTTAACAAAAAATGCATCAGATCTGATAGGCGACCAATAGAATTAAAGAACCCGAAATTGTGCCTTTAGTGATTTGGGGTATAATTACCCAAATGCTAAAGCTACCATTCCGAATTATCAATCGACGAGTCTCATTCGCAACTTATTTTAAAATTACTTTTAAACACGTATCCAGAGTGTTGTATTTAGAGTACTTACAAGAACCTAGGTGATAATTATCATATAAGGTGCAATTCTTATGCTATGAAAGTTGCAATGTAAGCTAAAGTTGTTTTAGGCCGGAACCCCACAGCGCAGCACGCCATGTACGTAAACGTGGGTATAATCACTTCATAACGAAATTCTATTTAGATATAGGTAAAAAACTTAAGTAAAGGGAAAGGGGGTTATTCCCACCTGTTACCACCAATTTGTTACCGCTGGTAACAGCTGGGATTTTTTGTCTCATCTTTTACCACTAAATTACTCGGTGGTAACAACTAGGAATATTTCTCCCATTTGTTACCACTAAAATATTTGGCGAAAATAATCCCAGTAGTTAGTGGTAGGAGTTGGGAATTTTTATTTCCATTAGCTAGCACTTGTAAAAGGTGAGAAAAAAAACCCCAGCTGGTAGCTAATTGGTGGTAACAGGTGGGAATACCCCAGTAAGGTCCTCTTGCATTGCATTATACGAGGGCTGCTACTTATGTAACCGGAATAGAAAAAATAAACAAACGTACATGGCTAAATATGGTTTTATTGTTTTTCGAAGTATTCTCCGTGATAATCGATGCACTTTTGCATACGTTGAAACCAATTTATAAAGCACTTTTTCCACTCTGACTGAGGTATCTCCAAAACGTGCTGTCTGAACGCGTCGACGGCATCTTCACGGGTCGAAAATCGTTGACCACGTAATTTATTCTTTACATTTGGAAATAAATAGAAATCATTGGGTGCCAAATCAGGGCTGTAAGGTGGATGACCCGTTAATTCTATATTTTGACCTTCCAAAAATCGAGTCGTTTCACGTGATGTATGACAGCTGGCGTTATCATGGTGCAGAATGATTCTCCGTCGCTGGTTGTTTTTCCGTATTTTTTCAAATACTTCCGGCAAACAAATGGTCGTGTACCACTCCGAATTAACCGTTTTACGATTCTCTAGGGGCACTGTAGCCACATGGCCATTAATACCAAAAAAGCAGGCCACCATTTGCTTCAAGGTGCTTTTTGCACGAGTTACTTTCGTAGGGTTCGGCTCATTTTGAAACACCCACACCGTTGATTGTTGTTTAGTTTCGGGATCATACGCATAGATCCAGGATTCGTCACCTGTGTAGATATTATAAACAGCTTTTGAGTCACCACGGTTATATTTTTTCAACATTTCCTTGCACCATTCGACGCGAGCCTCTTTTTGATCCTTAGTTAAGTTGTGCGGGATCCAACGCGAACAAATTTTTTTCACAGCTAAGTGTTCATGTAATATCTTATTAATGCTCGTCATACATATGCCTCTAGTCGCCTCTATCTCGCGATACGTAACATGACGGTCATGCATTATAAGTTTTCGCACAGCTTCAATATTTTGTGGTACAACGACCGATTTCGGGCGACCATCCTTAACTTCGTCCCTGAGCATACTACGTCCACGATTGAACTCACTAAACCAGTGATACACAGTAGTTTTGGATGGAGCTTCATCACCAAAAGTCGAAGTTAGTTGATCTATGCACTGTTGTTGCGTTAAACCACGCCGAAAATCGTAATAAATCATAGCACGAATATTTTCACGAGTGAGTTCCATTCTTGCAGCGAGATTAAAATTTAAACCCGCCAAAAACAAAAGACTAGCGTACATAAGAAAAAAAATATATAGCGGCCAGTATTAAAAAAAGTTCAAATTTTACCATGGAGGTCAGATATAGCATTTAAAAATGTTGGAATCCTGGATTCCGGTTACCTAAGTAGCAGCCCTCGTATGTAGTTGTTACACACATCTGTATAGACCTTTCGACATTCTATATATGAAATTTGACGTAAATTCCATAATAGTATTGTACACAACTACATGCAAGAGGGCTTCTACATACCTAAGTGTTTTACCTATACCTACGCCTACAATTGGTCCACACGGCTAAAGTTTGTATCGTGTGCGTGCATAACTGCATAGCGTGCGGCGCAGTGGAATAACGGCTTTGTTGTAGAATATTCCTCATGTATCGCATTGGTTTTAATGAGAAAATTATAAAAAAAAGTAAATAATTATGAAATTATCAAAAAAATATTATATTATGGTAAATAATGTTACTTACTGTTCATTATATTATGTTATAATAATGTCGTTAAGAGTATGTTATCCTTTATATGGCAGAGGGAATATATTTCCCACCATATTCCTTTTTAAGTTTTCCTGAAGTTAAACAAAAAACCAAACTAAAAATAAAATTATATCAATCTTTGGCCCCAAATGCCTTATGAAGGTTACCTTACACTAGAGTAACAGTAACGGTTAAAACAGGTGAACCGCTGTATACTCGTGACCAAGCTATTTTATTGGTCGTGTTTATCGATGTGGATAAAGCATCCTTCACTCTCGCACTTTCATATAGTACGGCTATAGTAAAGTTGGTGTTTCTCTCTCCTCCCTCCCCCCCTGGTCAGAACGTGACAAGTTATATTAACTTTTATCCTATTAGATAAAACACGACCATAATATAGGACCACTGGTTGGCCTTCTTTATTTTAAGGTACGAGTATAGTACGAATCATTTGAGGTGTCCCGATTTACTTGAGACCCTAACTTTAGGTACAACACAGGCATTGTTTTCCGTTTTACCCTCAACCGTAAAATCCTCTGTTATAGATAGAGATCGGTTTATATTACCTAAACTTCGCCAGAGGACGTAGGTAATTCAAAGTGTTTACAACCGAGCTAAATATTAACTTATGTTTATTATATAAGTACCAGATCTTTGGTATTAGTCGTATTGCCACTCATCATCAGGTGGCCTGTGTGATCCTTTGCCGTCTCTGTGCTCCAACTGACTTTCTTAATTTTAGTGAATAATTTTTTTTTCGAAACCAAAATAGGGACACCTCATTATCGTACAGTATCTCCGAACGAGCTTCTAAATTGACATTTCTGATTTAATACAATACTTACCTTCGTAAGTAGAAAGTAGTGGTGGTGGACATAGAATTCTGCGAACGTTAAAAAATCCCGAAAACAAAAATAAGGACGTAACCTACAGTGTGGGCGCGTTTCAATTTCCTACTTTTCGACTGGTTAAGCATTAAGAGTTTAATAATAAAGCCCTTGCGGTTTTGTATGTCACGGTTGATTTTTTTTATCGGTAGGAAGGTAGATGATTTTTACGGTTTTCACCGCTGCTCTGTATACTTACTAGCACGCATGTTTGTTGAAAAAAGCCTTGCGCACCGAGGGTTGCATAAAATGTTATCTTTTCGAGTTTATTGGGGGGAAAAAACCCTACTACTTCTGCAGCATTAAACCTTTATAAAGGAGACCGAATACTCTTTTGTTATTTGATGTTCCTTTATAATACTTTTAATATCAATAGGTTCCTTGTCCCTTTACAAGAGTGCATTCATCGTCGCACGTTCAATATCTAGGTACTCACTTAGTTGTATCCAATTGATTCATGATGTGACCATATCAGACCAGGGACGAAACTGTATTCTTGAATCATGTGATTCATGTGACCCACGGAGCGCGATTTTGGCTCGCTTTTGAACGGTTTTTAAATAAACGTTTCCCAAATCGATCGGCATATCGGCATACCTTTGAATAATTACCGTTAAAAGTGGCGCCAAATGGAGGCGGTCAGTGACTTTCATGCATTAATGCGCGGTTTATGCATTTGTGTTGTGAGCCAGACAAGCACGTGACGCAGGCGTTAACCCGCTTTACAGGAAAAAAACCGGGCAAGAGCATGTCGGACCATGCTCAGTATAGGGTTCCGAAGCCGTAACGACAAACACAAAAAACTATCTCAAAAATCAACATGTATGAACCAATTTTCTATTTAAAGTTATTTGGCGCTGTCTTAGGTGATTTTTAGTAGGTATAAACCCGTTAGACGCCTGTATCTCAGGAACTAATTAAGTCTACTTAGTAATGATTCTTTTTCTTATAAATTCGTATATAATATCTCAAACAAGAGCCAAGCTTTTAAGTGTGAGATCAGTATACCTATGTAGGTAGTTAGGTATCTAAACTGCTTCAAACCGACTTTAAATTACAATAAAAGTTAAATCTTTTAAGTATATAGTAATTAATAGAAATTGAAAAAAAAACAAGGTTCAGTAAATAGAATTTTAAGTTTTCCAAACGATAGGTACTCAACTCAAATCAATAATCTAATCGAAAATTTGTAAACTTTCAGATCGCAAATCGCAAACTTGTAGGTAGCATTCCGGGGCACGTCCAAACAGCAACTAGGCGCTCGCGCTTATGAGCGCGGCTGTCGCTCGATTTGTTGCTTGGACAGTTTGACTCCCCCCGCGCGTCCTGCACGCCCCGTTAACAAATGTTTCTATCAAAGTTATCATAGGCGATTTTGATAGGTATAAACACTTTAGTCGCCTGTATCTCAGGAACTAATCGTGTCTACTTAGCCGTGATAGTTTTCCTTTAAAATTCGTTATATGCGCTTTCGTTGAAGATTTTTTTCAGATTTTTAGTATTTGTAGTTTTGGCTGTAGGGGGGGGGGGACACTTGACTCTAACAAAAAATAGCGCTTTAAAGCTTAATATTTCATAAACGGATCCCTTAATCGAAAAATTGTTTTAATAAACCCGCAATATTTTTGAAAGACCTATCCATCGACACCCCACACTATGGGGTAGGCAAGAAAAAAAAAAGGCATCCCCACGTTACGTGTAGGGGAGGTGCATAAAAAAAAAATATTTTACAAAATTTTATTTTACCACTTTGTTGGCGTGATTAATATGTACGAGGGTAGATCAAATAGTACCCGTGTTTGATGTCAGGTGGCGTTACTTAGGAAAGTTGGCATTACCGTCGTGTAGTATTGACCTTATTAAATAAAAAAAATTAAAACTGACAATTGTCTATGGCTCAGTTTTTTTCTGGCGGCAAAATTTGTAAGACTTGTTTTGTTTTTCGTACAAAATGGAAAAAGAGCAATATCGTTCCGTAATTCGCTTCTTATTTTTGGATGGAAAAACATGCGAACAAATAAAAGTTAATTTAGATGCTGTCTATGGAGGTGTTTCGCCGTCTATGACTACCGTGAGATATTGGTTTAATGAATTTAAACGAGGTCGTACATCTGTTTTCGACGAGGTCCGCTCAGGACGCCCGGCAGACGTGGTTACCGAAGAAGTCGTGCAAAAGGTAATAAAAATATTGGTTACCGATCGACGTACCAAAGTGCGGGAATTAGCAGAGGCTGTAGGGGTGTCGTACGGAACAGCAATTAATATAATACACGACAAATTAAATATGAAAAAAGTGTCCGCCCGATGGGTGCCGCGATTACTCACGGATGAAAATAAGCGATTACGGCTGTCAATGTCGAAGGAGTGTTTGGGCTTGTTTGAGCGAAATCCGCAGGAGTTTTTCCGTCATGTCGTTACTGTTGATGAAACCTGGATTCATTATTATACACCTGAGACCAAGCGGCAGTCTAAGCAATGGATTTTTCCTAATGAATCTGCCCCAAAGAAGGCAAAAACAGTCCCATCAGCCGGAAAAGTCATGGCCACGATTTTTTGGGATAGTAAGGGAATAATCCTAATAGATTTCTTACAAAAAGGGAAAACTATCACAGGGCTGTACTATAGTGAATTATTGGACCGTTTTGATGAAAAAATAAAGGAGACACGGCCCCATTTGGCAAAGAAGAAATTGTTGTTCCATCATGACAACGCACCAGCACATTCATCCAAAATTGTCACTGCCAAACTAACCCAACTACGTTACGAATTGCTGCCACACCCGCCTTACTCGCCGGATCTGGCTCCCTGTGACTTTTTTCTGTTCCCCAATATGAAAACATGGCTCGGGGGAAAGAAATTCAGGTCAAACGAAGAGGTTATATCGGAAAAAGAAGCGTATTTTGAAGAGTTTGACAAATCCTATTTTTTGGAGGGGTTAAAGAAGTGGCCGAAACGCTGGGAAAAGTGTAAGGATCTAGAAGGAGATTATGTTGAAAAATAAAATAAAACTTTTAAAAAATATACGCGTCTTCATTTCTAACACGGGTACTTTTTGATCCACCCTCGTATATTCATGCCAAATTACAGCTTTCTAGTACAACGAGTCTTTGAGCTAGACTGGGGACGGACGGACGGACGGACATGGCGAAACTAGAAGGGTTCCTAGTTTGACTACGGAACCCTAAAAAACCGTTACGGCAGACAGAGTCAATAAATTACCGTTAAATATAAAAAACGCGATGCACCGAGCAACAAGATCCACGTTTCAAAGTAGGGTAAACAGGCCTATTGTTGGTTCCCTACCGATCTTTGGCACCATAAACTTTATTTCAATTAAGAGATTAAGCTATAGGTAGAGCGTCGTTTATCTAACAACATCGCTCAAGTCATTTTGACCAACTTTTCAGGAGAGCAAAAAAACAGTGTATTTTTTATATTTTGAGATTGATTTTGCTCAAATTGGGAATGGGTGCTTTAAGGTTAAAAATAATCTCATATTTTTGAAGTTACAAAATGTTGTCACTATTTTTTGAATTGAGAACTCTTATTGGCCGAAACGTCTAGAATGTGATTGGTAGATCGACACGCAATGAGCAGCTCTATCCAATGACATTTAAATGTAAAAACCGCTAATTTTCGACTTGAGCGATGTTGTTAGATAAGCGACGAGAGGTGATAATTCTACAATCAATAGGAGCTCAATTACCCACCAACTCGTATTTTGGATGCCAATATTTAGGTGTTTTACCTTTTACTACGAAAGAAAACTGAACGGAACGGGTGAAAATAGTAAATATTAATTTCCAGCCTTATAAGAGTTTTATATTCAAAGCAATAATGTAAGTACCTATTTAGTGTAAGGGGCGTTTCCTATGTGTTCATCAGTGCAAGTGTTCTGTTGTGTGCATATTTTGTACTCGTATTATGAATTAAAATAGGTTACTAAAATCATGCTTTCTTTTTATTTACTTAAGAAATGTGCACAATATTTTCCTTTTTACCCGCTTACCCAAAGAGTGTCATGTTGGTTTAATTTATTACCGTTATTTCTATAAATACATCTTCATATTACCTACAAAAGTACCCAAAAGGGAAAGTAATGAATTTACTTGGTACAAATTTGGGACGTATTCGCGAAATTCCTGGGGGCCCCTATATTACTATTTAACATTTAGTATTTGAAGTTTGTCTTCACGCCTGGGGGTTGGGAAACTATCGTTTGGCAACCCAATCGTTATGATTACCCTAAAGCTGTGTTAGAATAACGTTAGGAAAACATTTTCGAACTCTTTAACCGCTTCTATTGCGCTTACAAAGTCCATTAGGGTTTCTGTAAATTTATTATTTAAAGCACTAGGCATAAGCCGGCTTGATCGCTTCTCTCTTCAGCTCGCTACCTACCGCTAGCTAGTGCAATATAAGTCAAATGCCTTTCGTGTAGAGATTAAAATAGCTGTTCGATTAACTTTATCGAGGGAAACGGATGTTAAGATTTTTGGTTTTAGTTAGTGGAAAGTCGACAATAGGCTTACCGAGTCATTTGAGTTTGTAAAAACGAGTCTGTCAAATTCCCTATTCAAAAACTCTTTAATGATAAGCGGTTCCGCTCCCTGGCTTTAAATGATCTGGAAACCATTCACATGGATAGTCAGAGTACCTGCAGCAATGACAATAAAGCCGTTAAGCGGTGTTGACATGGGATAACAACAACGTAGTTTGAAGACCATGTTAGAATGATTTCTTTATTTACAAACTAACAGTTCCTACTTAAACTAACCATTTTCACAAACTTAAACCATTTCATGCTTTGCTAAAACTTTTCGTTCAATATCCTCAATTTTTCTTCTTAAAGATATATGGTTCTTCATTTCGAAATAAGTTAAAACAGATGACATAACTAACTGAAACACGCCCATGTATACTAGTGTTGTCTGCAAAGGCCTTGTCAATTTGCTCAAAAAAGAAAAAATTACTTTAGGGCCTTCGGCAAGATTGGGTACTCTGTATGTGGAGTACCTGTTGGCAAACTGAAAAGAGAAAATATCATAATAAATGGTTACTTCCAAGGAACAAGAAAAATAACCCAATCTTGATTTTTCAAAGTTAAGAGCAAAATGATTATCTAATCTACTAATAACATACCATTAATGCTGAAGTAGGCCCCAAGATCATTGGATAAGCAATTCCAAAGCCCCATTGAATAACAGCTGACTTGAGCTCATAGCAAACAGGACAAGCCTCATTCTTCATCAGAAGCATATTGGTAGATATAATCTGAAATGTAAATAAAGGTAAGTAGTTCAAATCCATGTAGCAACATAATTTTCAAGTAATTATTTACATAGAAATTGAGCCATCTTGAAGGTTCCCGGATGAAATTCGATAAGTATTACGAGATTTTATTTTATGTGTTGATGTGTAGTTTAATGTTATATGTTTTAGTTTAGTCTCTTGTGTTACATTATTGGTATATTATCATTTTGTATTTATTTATGTATGTATGCATATTTAGTCATTGAGTTCAGTCAGTCATGTATGTTTATTGATTTGTTTTCTCTTTCTTTCCCCATGCTCCATTATTTGGTCGACTGGTAGAGAATGCCGTTAGGCATTAAATCCACCATTTGTGCAATTAAGATTAAATAAATTAATAAATTAATAATATGAAATAAATAAACTAAACTAAACTAAACTATAAATACTATTATCAGGTTTTACCCAGGAATTCTCAAACGAAATATCAAACTGGGCCATCTGCGTTACAATGTTATACAATCTTGTTTAAATAACTCTCTTGCTATATATGTACAAGATTCAAATAATATATGCAAAATATTAATAATTATCAGTTTACTATGTCAGATGTAAAATAATGCAATATTATAACATACATGTCTGTGAAACAGAGTAGTCATCAATCCCGGCATAACAGAAATAGGTAGGACTGAAGAGAAGAACCCATAGTTGCCTAGCTTCAGTTTTCTTCTATAATGGTCATTAATGAGGATTCCTGATATAGTGCTGATGCCTCCCAGGGCTATAGGCCCATAGCGTAAAGCCCACCTAAAATTGTGAAACACAAACAGAAGTGCATTTATATTATATGCAGTACTTTACAGTACCAAGCACGCTAGTGATTAATTACTTCTCAAGTTAACTGTTATACAATGTCTTTATATGTTAGACTCCCATGAGACTACATAATTCTGGGATCCTGAATAAGGTGGACATAGTTCTGCAAACGGGAACCAACAAAATGTCAACTGTCATGCTGTGGGTTGGTTCCCGTTTGCAGTCTTTGTGGGTTGGTTCCTGTTTGCAGAACTATGTACGTCTTCTAAAGATCAAGTGAAAATGGGCTTAATTAAGTCTAGGTCACTCGCTTATGTGTATACCCTTTTTCTTTCTTACGAGTTAAGTGGACTTACACCCTTTCCATTAGGTCCCCAGAATTATAATATGCAGATCACACTGATACTTTGGCACTCTTCGAATTTAAACCCCTTAAAGCGAGTAAACGCTTCCCAATCGAATCATAAAAAAAACGTAGCCCTACTGTTGTTGAAATAATTGGTAAGTTTTAGGTTATGAATATAGAAACAATTTTTAAATTAAAAGTGCAATGAATAATTTCTTACGTGTCCGAAAGTGACTCCCAGTCGGATACAATTTCCCAAATATAGTTAGTAGCCTCAACTTCGTCTAACGCGACGGCGCCTTGCGGCACCTCCAGCGACTGCCTCAGTGCCATGACGATTTGACAGTTTTGAACTTCAGTATTGTCTCATAAACAAGGGTATTTTTAATAAAAACATATCTTAGTATTTATTCCTAAATGTAATCATACAAAGGCATTTTGCTTTTTATTAAGTGCAAATTCTTGCGTTATCTTCGCGATACAAACCAAATGTCTGTCTGAATCTGAAATGTCAAACCGATTACAGAATAGGTAAGGAAGGTAAGGTTGTAAGGATGTCAAAACTGAAAATTACTTTTCACGCCACTGCTCGGAAATATGGCCAAAGAAGGATCGAAATCAGAATAGAAAGTTGCTCTTAGTAGTACAACACAAAAACAGTCCAACAATGTTGAGTTGCAAAGTAAAATGGAATGGAGTGTTTTTAGACCAGTTTACTTTCTACTCTGCTATTGGTCGGTTATTTATGACATTAGTAACTCGTTCGGAAATAAATAAAAAAATGTTTGACAAATATGACATTAGAACGTTTAATTAAAAAATTAAAACGTCAAATCCGCTCAGTGAAAGTGTATTTTTGCGATTGTAAACGTGTTTTTATGTAAGTTTTTAAGGCGTACGTGAAAAACGCCTTTGCATCTTTAAATAAGGTAAAAATTAAAAAAGTTAAAAAGGCGGGAATGAAAATTACTTCTGTTCTTTTAATTGGAAACAAACGCTAAACTTTTGAACTTTTGATTGGAAATTTGTACGATATTCAACAAAAATGAGTGATACAAGTACAACCGGCCGAAATGACACAAATACTAATATAAATGTTCCGGGAAAAAACATTTCCTTGTCATTCAGCAACTGTCCTAATGCTAATATCAATATTACTTTTAATTAAACTGTGTATTATGTCCTAACCTGTTTTATTTCCTTACATTAGGCGTGAAAAGCACATAGTATTGCCTCGGTAGAAAGTGCAATAGATGGACTCGTATCTTCGCGGTCCTCACCTGCGGCTCGGCCCGCGAACTAACTCGTCCATCTATTGCTTACTTTCTGTACCTGGGCTACAATGTACTATAACTGTCAAAATTAATGGCCCCTGTACGATGGCGTAGAGACGCGCATTTACACATTACTTAGAGCGAGACATATATTCTTGTATATCACGCATTACTCCGTCCCTTACTTACTTACGCTGGCCCATGATTGGCCATCGTGTAACTGTAAAGGAACCATAAGAGGCTCGTCTGCAATTATATCTTATGAGGACTCTACACTCGGCCGCAAATTTTGTTTGGCCTCAAATAGAGTAGTCTCCGCGCGAAAAATATGGTCCTGTATAGCCTGACAAGTTCCTATTAATTTTTTTTTTTTTTGGATTTTATGGCCTGGTTACAAGACCTTTAGGCCATCCTATTAATTTGGCCCTGATATAGTGTTGCTACAAACAGCTTACATATGGCAATAATGCGTGTACGTCATGAATAGTCGGGACAGTGTGTATTGGCATCGTGCAAGAACGAGTGAGATATACAATTATGTACTTGTAGATTGTGAAACTATGTTTTCATGTAATCGGAAGAGCATGTGTAGTTGATAATTAAATCTGAATAATTACCTAGGGTAAGCGTACCAGTGAATGAACAGTGCTAGTGAATGAACAAAATGAGCCGTTTTTCGTAAATCAAGGGTTCTTTTAATTTCTATCCTACAAAGTATTTTTTTTTATTGGCATCTTTACTAGTAACATCATGGTAACATTAAATTCAACTCAGTTGCTTTAGTTGAACCATGGCGGACATCTAAAGTTGACGTGTCGCAGACGTGTTTTCGTTGTATGGGGCAGTAGTTAGCAGACGGGTAAGTTACCTTGTGTTTGAAGTGATATTGTTCTTATTCCACACAACTGAGATCCGTAGTGTGTGTTTATTTTAAGTCTTAAGGATATATTTTTTCTATTTACAAGCCATATCAAGTGTTTTTGTTTCAAATTGCCATTTTCGGCCAAATGTTTTATAATTGGATCACAGAAACCACTAAAACCAATGAATGAACGACGGTGTTCATTTACTAGAACCGCGTGAATTGCTTATTTTACAATATTGTGAGTTTTCGTTGTTGTATTAGAGTTTCTTTTTGAGAAACATAGCTGTTAGTGGATTATCCTTCATGTGGCCAGTATTCGAACTTAAACTCTTAAATGCTTAAAATGTTCGTTCATTTACTGGTTTATTATTTCCAGTAAATAAACTACCACCAATGTGACTGGTTCATTTATTGGCTTAGCATAAAATTTAAGAACCAGTTATTGAACTATCGTTATTTGAAAATAACCTATTATACCTACAGCGTTTTCAGGCGGGAAAGTTGCACGTCAATGAACACTAAGTAGTAAAATAACATTTTTATAAATCAATTTAAAAGAAGGATAAAACATAATCAACAATTAAACATTGTTCATTCACTGGTTTCATTTGTTAATTTGCTGGTGTTTCTATGTTCAATCACTGGTGTTTTGGGGTGTTTGCGGCTTAAAATAGCTATAACTTAAAATTAAGCAATGTTATTGTAAAACAAACGTTATAGAAGCAAACTAGTATACTTGATTGATTGATAACGACATTTATATTTGTTGGTAACAACTTCCATTTTATTAAAAAAAAAAATTTAAGACGAAATTCTCCTTAAGGGTTCATTGACTGGTACGTTTACCCTATCCGTCAGAATCCGATTCTAAATATGCTAGATTAGCTTAGATTCTGGCTCGGATGTATCTTCACTTTCGTCAGTTGATGAGTCACTTTCAGGACCACCAACCTCGATTATAAATCTTTCGGTCTGTGATTCGATTATAGGAGCTTTTGGCCTATATCCGTCTTCTATTTTTTTTACGTGGTCGCAGCATTTACTCCAATTATATAAGGTCGATACGGGTAAGTGTAGCTAGGGGGTAAGTGTGACTACGTGTTATATTACGAAAACTAAAAAACTTCTGATTTAAGTGCCATGTATTGGTGTGAGTTAAGAAAGTGTTGATTAATACTTTTTATCCTATACATGGCGTTGCCGAGCAACTTTTCGTAGTTATTGTCATTTTGAAATTTGTCAATTTTTTTAATACGAGTTGCAGTTCACGTCATTTTAAATTCCTAAAAATCTTGGTGTCGTCGACGAATCCGTGTATTTTGAATAGGTAAGTTTTTTCTATACTTCTTGATCTTAATATTACTCTTATTATTATATATGGATTAGCTAAAACTAAAGATTTATGAGCATTTAAAATTATAACCTCAAAATTCAGTGCACGGGAAAGTGTGTCTACTTTCCTTGAGGCAAGTGTGTCTATATGCCACACTTGCCTCATGCCAGAGGTTACAAACATTTATTATTGTATGCACGATATAAACGTGTTTTTTTTTAATTGGATAAAACTAATTAAGTAAGTACTTAGGTTTTATTTTCGTGTAAGGCGGTTTCAATAAAATAAAAAATAAAAAACACTTTTATTAGTACTTAGTACATTTAAAGTCCCTATAATAATTTGCAAGTAGCGGTACGGTCCGTACGGTGCCGGTCGTATGCGTCGGCATTCTGCCGGTCGCGGTCGGCTGTTACCACCCGATCGTAGTAGTAGGTACCGTTTTTATTAAAAACATATTATGTAAGCTACAAATAATACCTTCCTACTCCGTGTGGTTTCAAACAGCTACGTATTATGCGACGTACCTATATTTGTTTTAGCACAGCAAGGTAGAGGTAAATATAGATCTCCACGAAGTAACGCCTGATTGAGAAAATAATTATAAAAAATGTTTGCAACCCCTGTCTGTAGCACAGTATGACACACTTACCCAATAGTTATTTAATAGTAAATGATCATAACTTACTGCATAAGTAATATAATTAGATGAGAACTGATTAATTGTCATGTCTAGGTAGCATGGTCATGGCATTTTACAATAAGAAACAACCGTCTATGGTGCTTTAACGAGGTAGACACACTTACCTCACTTTGTTGGGAAAGTGTGTCTATGACAGTGCTCACATTTTCAGCCTCAAACACCTACAAATAAGTATTTAAATAGTATAAAACACATTGTTTACAGCTAAGCTTAAACAACAATATATTTTGGCTTTGGAGATAGTTGGAAATTCCACCTTATTTTACTTAATTTTTTAGTTCAAAGTCAACTTTGCGAAAAGTATGCCACACTTATTATTCACTTCCTATATCTTTTTTAAATTGGGTAAGCAGACTTTTGAGAGTTAATGTTAATGCATGATGTTTTTGTATATACCTATTTTTGATTGTAGCACTACAGAGACAGACGCCTTGAATGAGAACTTAGTCATATTTTTATTGTATTGCTGGAAATCCATCTTGATAATAGCATGCATGATAACAGACGGGCTCTCAGACCGGGAGCCCCCTCAGGCCGGGGACCCGCGGCATTTTCCCCGATTGGCCATGGCCACCCTATAGTTACGCCACTGTCTCCAGAAGAAACGGTGCTGAACGACATACGACCGCGTCCCGAGTAAGCGAAGGATTCTATTATTGAATCACGAGCGTAGCGAGTGATTCTAGGTTAGAATCCTGAGCGTAGCGAGGGATTCAAAGATACGAGACGTAAAAAACTTTGGTCTCGTGTGAGACATACAACTTTTCACCTCAGCAGCGAGAACAACACAGCGTGAAGCTGGTAGGGCCAACGCAGGTCTTCCGTTGTGACCATTTGGTGAATACCCGACTAAATAACGACACGATCGCATATGCATCAATCACAAGCATTTTTGCAAAATACTAATATAATATAAAGTGGAAAAAATAAACATGAAACAGATAAAACCTGTCACTCAACTTGATAATGCCGTAGTGCAAACACAACTTTATACAGCTTTATGTAGTCTGTGGCTTTAAAAAAAACCTAACTAGGCCTTGTCTATGGCTATTGGCTATGGCGGACAAATTAACAAAAATTACATCGTCATTTACATTACATTACTTTTTTTTTTTTTAAGTACAATAATCCCGCTATTTTTGAAATGCGTTCTGAAACTGCCCCCGCGGTTTATGTCACGAAATTAAAGATTGTTAAAACGATAACAAAATTATGTAGATACATAACTTCTTATTTTTCATTAATTTTGTCTTCAAAACATTAAATAAAAAAAATGATTGTACCTACTGTATAAAATAGTTATAATAAACACATTTCAAAGTTTAACAGATAGTTTTATTTGCAATTTTACGGTTATGTGTGCATCCGAACGTGCGTTTCTTTTTGGGCCTACTATGTGTGGAATTTGAAAATCGAACTTCGAATCAAGTTGTTTCTATCTCTCGCTTTTTTCCTATCGAAGTGAAAGTGACAGAACAAAGTGAAGTTCAATTTTTTCGAATGTTGTGAGTAGCCCCAGCACTGCTCGCTCACGGCATTTAAAAAAAATAATTAAAAAGCTACTTTGCCTCTCGCTCGCAGCAAAATTGAATTTTGCTCACTGTTTTTAAGCAGCAAAACCTGCTTGTTTGAGCTGCTGAGGTGAAAAATGTATTGTCGTTTGGCTTGGTACTTCAAAATCATAAATCGAAACGAGTTCGTTGAGATAAAGCCGCGAACGTAATTGTGATAAAATATGACACGGAAATTTTCACGCGTGAGTATTCTGTTGACGACGTGTCAACTTTAGACCAACACGGTTTTTGTTTGTAACCTTTTTTTTATTGTGTGAATATCATATCATAAAGATTCCAAGAGGCCAGTGTTACTCAAATTTCAAACTCCAAAAAAGGTTAATATTGCAACTCAATCCGAAATATTCTATTCCCGATAATTTCAGTGTGCCCTTCGTATGACGTCATAAAGCTAAAACGAGTTTGATAGGGTACGTAAGTAACTTATTTCATAAAATGAGGTGAGATAACACAATGTATGCAATCTACTCCCAATGCGCATGGTTTAATCACGAAGGCGTGACACGCTACTCAAGTGGATGTCGATATTGTAAAATAGTAAGTATAGCCTGACAAGTTCCTTTTCACCTCAGCAGCTCAAACAAGCAGGTTTTGCTGCTTAAAAACAGTGAGCAAAATTCAATTTTGCTGCGAGCGAGAGGCAAAGTAGCTTTTTAATTATTTTTTTTAAATGCCGTGAGCAGTGCTGGGGCTACTCACAACATTCGAAAAAATTTAACTTCACTTTGTTCTGTCACTTTCACTTCGATAGGAAAAAAGCGAGAGATAGAAACAACTTGATTCGAAGTTCGATTTTCAAATTCCACACATAGTAGGCCCAAAAAGAAACGCACGTTCGGATGCACACATAACCGTAAAATTGCAAATAAAACCATCTGTTAAACTTTGAAATGTGTTTATTATAACTATTTTATACAGTAGGTACAATCATTTTTTTTCTTTAATGTTTTGAAGACAAAATTAATGAAAAATAAGAAGTTATGTATCTACATAATTTTGTTATCGTTTTAACAATCTTTAATTTCGTGACATAAACCGCGGGGGCAGTTTCAGAACGCATTTCAAAAATAGCGGGATTATTGTACTTAAAAAAAAAAAAGTAATGTAATGTAAATGACGATGTAATTTTTGTTAATTTGTCCGCCATAGCCAATAGCCATAGACAAGGCCTAGTTAGGTTTTTTTTAAAGCCACAGACTACATAAAGCTGTATAAAGTTGTGTTTGCACTACGGCATTATCAAGTTGAGTGACAGGTTTTATCTGTTTCATGTTTATTTTTTCCACTTTTTATTTTATTAGTATTTTGCAAAAATGCTTGTGATTGATGCATATGCGATCGTGTCGTTATTTAGTCGTGTATTCACCAAATGGTCACAACGGAAGACCTGCGTTGGCCCTACCAGCTTCACGCTGTGTTGTTCTCGCTGCTGAGGTGAAAAGTTGTATGTCTCACACGAGACCAAAGTTTTTTACGTCTCGTATCTTTGAATCCCTCGCTACGCTCAGGATTCTAACCTAGAATCACTCGCTACGCTCGTGATTCAATAATAGAATCCTTCGCTTACTCGGGATTCAAAATCATCACTCGCAGCAAAAACCAACTTTGCTCTCTTGTTGAACAAATAACTATTTTAGCCCACGCCATGTTGCGGATTTTCAGTGGAACAAATTTATTTAAATGGCAACGTTTTTTTTTGACAACGGACGTTGGAAGTCATTGAATGACACCGATGTAAACAAATCGATTTTAAAATCAAAATGCCCAAGAAATTTCACCCCGATGCAAAAAACATTATTATAAATACATTCAAATGGTTGCGGCAGAAAAAGGACGAAGGATTCAGCAGCATTCCAATAAACAATGTTTTGAAATTAGTTGTTGACATGACGGGTATGATATTCATAGTGCGATTGTCATGAATTGGTTAGCTTGGTACTAAATATGTATATTAATTATTAAATTTTATTTTTTTTCTTATTCAAGGCGTCTGTAGTGCTACAATTAAGAATATATACAAAAAGAATGAGCCGTTACCGCCATTGCCATCGGTACCAAAAAAAAAACAACCAAAAAAAAGAATACAAATAGACGACTTCGACAAATGTGCCATAAGGCACAAAATTCATGAATTCTATGCTGTGCGAAAGCAAGTACCAACTCTCAAAAGTCTGCTTACCGAATTGAAAAAAGATATTGATTTTACCGGTAGTAGGGAGTACTTGCGATTGCTATTGCATAGTATGGGGTTCAAATACAAAAAGTGCAGAAACCAACGGTACATATTGAAGGAGCGTTCGGTTATTGTGGTTTGGCGGGAAAGTTATTTAGACGAAATAAAAGAAGCAAGGGACAAAAATATACTTCTTGTTTATTTAGATGAGACTTACATCCATACTTCTCTTAACCACGCAAAATGCTGGCAAAGCGAAAATGAACCCGGTGTTTCGAAATCCGTTTCAACCGGCAAACGATATTATTATAGTTCATGCCGGCGGACCATCGGGATTTGTTCCCAATGCACTCCTAATATATAATGATAAGGAAAAGAAAGCCGATTATCATGACTCCATGAACAGGAACAATTTTAAGAAATGGGTTTTGCAGAGATTAATTCCCAATCTCAGTGAACCCACGTGTGTTATAATGGATAATGCCCGGTACCATTCTTTCCAAATTAACAAAGCTCCAACATCTGGCGATAGAAAACACGTCATTGCTGAGTGGCTGCGTTTAAATAACATCTCATTTCCCCAAAATGCATCTAAAGATAAATTGGTCACAATTTTGAGACGTCATAAACCCGAGCCAGTATACGAAATAGATACGATTCTCTCAAATCATGGTCACAAGGTGATAAGGTTACCGCCCTATCACTGTGATTTAAATCCCATCGAGATGATTTGGGGCATCATGAAAGCAAAAGTGGCAACTAAAAATGTTTCCATCACGAATGATGCCTTCCTAAAGCTCGTTGAAGATAGTTTTCAGGTATTTACATTTATATTATGAATTTTATTGAACAGTTAAAAATATAACTTACTTTTACACTTCGTTATTACCTACTTAGGAAGTGACTATAGAAAATTGGAGTAAATGCTGCGAACACGTAAAAAAATAGAAGACGGATATAGGACAAAAGGTCCTATAATCGAATCACAGACCGAAAGATTTATAATCGAGGTTGGTGGTCCTGAAAGTGACTCTTCAACGGACGAAAGTGAAAATACATCGGAGCCAGAATCTGATGAATATATGGATGTCGAATATTTAGAATCGGATTTTGACGGATAGGTAATTATTCATATTTAATTATCAACTAGACATGCTCTTCCGATTACATGAAAACATAGTTTCACAATCTACAAGTACTTAATTGTATATCTCACTCGTTCTTGCACGATGCCAATACTCACTGTCCCGACTATTCATGACGTACACGTATAATTGCCATATGTAAGCTGTTTGTAGCGACACTACATCGGCTAAATAGGAACTTGTCAGGCTTTAAAAGAAGTAAGGCGGAATTCGCGGATTAAAAATATTGTAGATACGTACTGTAGATTTTGTGCTCTACTACACATACATTTCGCTCTTACGCCTTCGCTACGGTAAATATTAAAATAGTCTTTTTTTTTTTTATTTTTTTTTTATGGTATAGAGAAGACAAACGGGCACACAGGCCACCTGATGGTAAGTGGAAACTGTGACCCATAGACATTTGCATTCACAAGACTGCCATGCAATCCTAAGACTGCAAATGCGTTGCCAACCCTGAGGACTAAGAAGGAATGCCTCTATGCTAGTCATTTCACCGGCTGTCTTATCCCCAAACCGGAACACAACAATGCGAACACTGCTGTTAAAAAAAACTCAACATTTTACAAACAAATTATATTTAATGAAATAAATTAAACATGTATGACTTAACATAGTAGGTACCTACCTTATTATGTTATCAGACTATTTTACAATATAAAGAATAAGACCATGTACAAGTAAGTAACGTAAGTTTGTAAGTGTAAGTCCACAGTAAGTAATTCTTCGCGGCAATATATTTCTATATTTGACCAAAGATTACTAGTTTGAGACGATACATGTCATTATGTCAGCCAGAAGACATCCGCTGCTGGACTTAAGTCTGCCCAAGGACCGCTGCAAATACCACTCGGAGGGGGACGATTCCTCTTACTTATTTTTTTACCTACTCAAGTTCCGTGTCAGTTCCTGCTGACATGAAGAATAGTACAATATTCACAGCAAACGGTCGCATCAAGTATCTAAAATCTCGTTGTGAACAGGTTCGCTGGCGGTAGTGGCGGCACCTCTGAGTATTTTTTTCCGTGGCGGTCGGCGATGTGTCGATAACAGTAGTCTGGGGCCAGCGTGGCCACGACCACGAGCACGTTCAGAATGCCGAATGATAGAGAAGAGAGCAGCCGGGTGTATGTGCCCAGAATATCACCGTCGATTGGTCTGCAACAAAGTCAAAGCAAGTCATTAGACCTATCGATTTGATTCCCATTCAGCGATTTCCTGCTGTTCGAAAGCTATTCAAGTAAATATTTGTAAAATTTCTAGAATAAGTACAATTATTACCAAATGTCGCTAATAAAATCTAAAAAGTTAAGTCTATCTATAGCTGTGATTTTGGTTTTGAAGATGACCCAAATGTCAGGCTTAAATATCCAATTAAGGTGGTGGTTAAACAGAATATCAGCTACCTACTTCTACTGGTATGCTTTTGCTGGACCAATGTAAATCAGCCTTAAAAGTTTATTTATTTGTTTGTCAGTAAGTTTGCTCATTTCAAATATTTCAAGTTAACTTTGAACAGTTTGTAAGCACATGTAATTTAATTTAGTAAGCACATGTAAATTTGAATAGGTACATTCAACCTAATATTAAGAGTTTCAAATGCTGATCCAATGACGGAACTTGATGAAACTTGATCTTGAACTGTTTTAAATAGATCTACATGGGCAGTCGACGACTCGACGAAAAAAATATAGTTCGACCCAAAAACGTGTTATCAACGGCAACAAAATTATGTTTGGTCAATAATTGATTTTTGAGATAAAACTTGCTAACAGAGTGCACTTTTTGTCCAATTATCATCATCTAGCTTTTGTCCAATGATGCACTCTAACAGAATTAAAATAGACAAAACGATATAATTTTGATAAAATAAACCGAGTCGGCTTCTCTTGAAATACTGAAAATATATATCGAGCTTAAATAACTTACACGTTGATGAGCGAGTAGACGGTATTGAAGAGAATGTAGAAAATCACAGAGAGCACGACGGAGAGCACGAAGACGGCGGTGTGGTAGCGCGCCTGCAGCCACAACTTCAGGTTCACCACCAGCACCAGCAGGTGGAACAGTACGGCGCCGAAGCACCTGCCGGGAACGCACCACTCATGAGGCTTCGCCGTCAGCCGGGGTGTTTCAACAAAATAGCACCAGAATTGTTTTTTCTCCAGATTTCAGAAAAAAAAATGGAACCGTTGGGACCGTTGTTCTAAACAAGAAAAATAGAATTCCTGATTTGTCCACACACATAATGTTAACTGACAGTTACATGTCAGTTTTGTTACCTATAAATATATTATATTTTGGTAACAAGACTGACAATAGGGAACAAATGTTTGGGAACATAATTATCGGAATATTAAACTGTTTTTTCTTGTTCAGAATGATGACCCCAACAATGTGCAAGATTTTTAAAAAATCTGGAGAAAAAATAAATCAGGTTCTATTTTTTTTAAACTCCCCATCTAGGATACAGGTTCTCTTTTTAACCGATTACGGCAAAGCGAAAAGGAGGGTCCGGGAGGATGTCGTTGGCTTAATTTTAGTGCTCCACGTGTCATGGCTATAAAACAACTTATGAATTCCAACCGATCCCGACAGTTTTTTTTTTAAATCCAAATGCGTGCATGTGTTTGGTGTCAAATGAAAGGTTTTGTTTTGATGCACAGATTCCGAAAATGTATAATTCATTTACGAAAAAAAAAATGAATCAATATTCGGTGAAAGGTAAAAACCCTTGAGTTAGCATGAGCCAAGCTAAGTAACGACAAATAATAAAAATAGAAGCAAGTTTATAAACTCAAATGTCTTTAGTAGAAGTACGAAAGTTGCTTTCGTGTGGAAAGGAGGAAAAGTTTAGTGGGAAAGTCTTTGTGAGATGTCTTCAACGGGAACGGGAAAAGCAGACCGCTTAACCTACCACTAACCAGAGATCAACTGGTTTGCCGTCAGCACTGATGATTGAATGTCGGAGAGCCAACGCGCCGAATAAGTAGATGATGACGGAGTGGTACAGAGCCACGAGCAGCCAGATCGAGAAACGGGCCCACGACATAAGTTTATTTCTACTTATGTCTCTGTACATCGTTGGATTCCTGGGAAATTTAAAGGTTGGGTTGTTTGGGTTAAATATTGATCCTTCGAACCGAATATCACGATAAACTTAGTTGGTTAGAAAATGGGTAAATTATTTGCAACAGCAGGTAGCAGATACCTACAAAGCGTTTATATTTTAATACTTAGGGTCTACCAAAAACTTATAATCTAGAATAGCGCAACCATCTATCATAGGTTAATTCTGTGACGCAGCGTTGAAATATTCGTTAGATGAGTTCGGATTAAAAAAATTTTTTAATTATAGCCATGA
This sequence comes from Acleris laterana, assembly GCA_963966035.1. Classification (NCBI taxonomy): domain Eukaryota; kingdom Metazoa; phylum Arthropoda; class Insecta; order Lepidoptera; family Tortricidae; genus Acleris; species Acleris laterana. The sequence goes on from OZ014447.1 coordinate 14,025,651, forward strand.
ATAAGTTAGTCTTACCTCATAAGTTTATCGGCTGGCCACCTCTGTTCAGTCACGGAAAGCACGAGGCACGGAACCGCAGTAAAAAATAAATTGAAAAACGTCAGGTACATAGAGTCGAATATTGACTGCGTCGAGAATGCGCAGTTAAATTGAAAAAATAGCTGCAAGCAAAAGAACATCATCGTAAGTAACTCAAAATTTACTAAAACTGAATTGGAAATAGATCTGCTCCAAGGAAACCAAAATTAAAGCAATTCTATGCCAAGGTCTCGCGGAAAAATAAATTATATAATAAATAAGGGTTAGTAATAAATATCAGTTCACTGCTAGTTTTATTTCTGTGTTTGCGTAGCCACTTACCATTAAATTTCCGAGTACTAGATTCTTATAAAAAAAATAATTAATTAATGTAGCTAATCTTTGGTAATACCAGTGCCCCATCACTAGTAAAATCTTTTTCACCATAGAAAACTTTGTAAAAGCGAAATCAGCAGATCTGGAAAAGAAATGTGCGCGTTTTAATTATTAGGAAACGCACATCCCTACGTGACAACTCGATGGTCGATCCCCCCGAAATCCCCCCTGAATTTGTCGATGAATTCGGTATAAACAACATTAAGAAAATTAAAGCTCTTATCACAGTTATCACCTGGCAGCCTGATGCCCCTCCTTGCCGAAGATACCAAACCCAACGTGAGCTTCCTGGATCATGGAGATATCGTTCGCTCCGTCACCGATCGCCGCCGTGATCGGTCGCTGAGTACTGTTTTTTATCAATTTTACGATCTGAAATTATTTCTGAATTAAAGCATTTTTGCAGTTACACATAGTTTTCCAATAATTCTGTGTTTTTCATGATTATCAGCACTCGAGCACTCTAGTGTAAGACTTAGACACTGACTTGAGTGCACCGTTAGGTACTCATTCACAGTCACACCTAGATTGAACCCGATTCTTCCGGAAACGTGTTTCGGATTTGAATTTTCTTACATACAAATATCATTATTATTAAGTGATTATTACTCACTTTAGCCTTCTGAATTGGTGATAGCCTGCAGCAAAGCACCGCATTACACTGAAGAGATATATCTGTAAATGCTTGAGCCGCAAACTTATCCAAAATTTGGGTCATGCTCGTGCCATCAACAATCAGTGCTATATCTTTACAACTCGGCTCCGATAGAATCCTTTTGCATTCTTCTAGATGAGTTGTAATGGCTTCTTCACTTTCTATACCTATGAGGAACATTTGTTTACCGTTTTCTGACATATGAGCGCAAGACTGAGCTACGTTTATTGCTGTTTCTACCTGAAAAAAATAAGACACTTAGTACCAATTTCACCATTCGATGTTTTTAATCAATGTTAATTGACTGTTAGTTCATATATTTTACAGCTTTAAACGCTCTCTCATCGTCTGTTAAGTTAAGTGGTTAGTTAATATCGTTTGATGAAATTGGTACCTACTAGGTAAATGTGATTCCTCAATTTAGCTTGCGTTTGCAGTATTTCTTCGGTCAAGGTAACCTTTTATTATAACTTTTACCGTTTTTATGTACGAGTATGTAATGGTTATTTTATAATTTCTCGACATTTACAAAACCTTAATTACTTATCGTAATAGTGTCAATCGGTGTTTATCTAGTGTTCACTTGTGAATGTGTGTGTGTTAATAGTGTCTCGTATAACTCTAATCTATTGGTCACACTCTCAATTTGTTAGAGTTTTCATGGTGTGAACGTTGCTCAATCACAAAGGTTTTCATAAATGTCAGTGTCGTGGTTGCTGCTGTGTGTACAGGACGACTCGAGTAGTTTTCTGTTTCAGTCAGGACAGGATGAGTCATACCTTATCTCCCGTTAGCACCCATATTTTGACGCCAGCTCGACGGAGAGACGCCAGGGTGTCTGCCACGTCGTCTTGCAAGCAGTCCTCTACTGCCGTGGCTCCAACGAGGGTCAGCCCCTGTTCTAGGATCCTAAACTGTTGCGTCACTTGCTGTAACGCTACTGCGCTTTTTATGTCCTGTTTTTGTATTGCTGGAAATATGAGCTTCTTATAGTTAGGTTAGGTTAGCATAATTAACATGCTACTAAGCTCGGGACAAATCTGGTAAACTCTGGGTTACAAGGTGTAACTACCTACTCATATTGAAGTCTAACTACTCACTCATACATATGGCCACCTAAATTTTGATTAAACGCAGTCAAAAGTACTACTTAGTAATGAAAAAAAACCTAAATCCACAATATTTTCATTTTGTGCCAATAGGATAAAATTTGCATCACCTTCACCAACTTGATTGGCTAACTAATAACACTTACAATTGCAAACCTGTTCGTACTCCTCGTCTGGTACTTCTCGGTATGCAATGGCGAGGGTCCTGAGCCCCTTGTTGGCGAAGGTATTGATATCTCTGTTTGTATCATCGACCATGGCTGTGTTCCTACAGAGCGGGAATACCGAGCTTTCAGCACCTTTACAAAACAGCCAGATCTGCGAAGATTCAGATACCATTTCATTCTGCTTACTAGTGCAAATAACAAACGCGTCCTTTCGTAAGTAAATATTCTAGCGTACCTGTTATAAAAATCTCGAAAAAAAGTAAGAGTACGGTAGGTAGCTTTTAAAAGTACAAAAAGAGTTACGCTTTGTCATTTTCTTTTTCTTATTGGAAATGTCTGTTTAAACAAATTTTAGGAGCTTACGCATCGCATGCTAAACGAGGAGCGGTCCGATGTCCAATTTTGAACAAAAAAATCGGTAGGTAAAGTCCGCGCCGCAACGCGTTTGATATGTGCTGTGTGGAGCTCGTACGGTCGGCCAAGAAAGTGGTCAACCCGTTTTTACAAACGTTTCTGTGAGATCTAAGTATCGCAGGGCTAACGTTTACACTTGTTACTTTCATAATATTATTGCAAGGGGAAAACTAACTTGTTGTATCATGACGTGCAAATGAACTTGGATCGTAGGGTGGTAGACCACATTTTTGGCCGACTGTACCGAAATATAGTGAAAAAAAATACAATACCTTTCCGTCTTTATCTCTAACAACAACAGACATTCTTTTTCGTTCGGAAGTAAACTCTATTATCTGCAACCTTTCGAACATCTCAGTGTGATCGCCAATCTTCACTAAAAAATTGTTACCTTCTTCTCCAAGAAAGGTCGCGCCAAACCTGTCTGCTGCCTCAACAAGAGCCTTTTCATCAGGGCTGCTAGCCTGATAGTCAATACCTCCGGGTGTTATACCCGTATTCATGATTGTATTCCACATCGCATTATCTACTGCTCCATTGCCATTTGGAGTAGCGGATTTCTTTACTTTCCTTCGCCGGAACATATTTAGAACTTGCAGGTCGGCTGTTACGGACAGCCGAGCGCTGAGTCTCTTCATATCCTCATTAGATATCTGCACCGAATGGCAGAGAGCCAGAATTTTGAAAAAAAATATTATGTCCGCCTGAAATATACGTTTTGAAAGTTATACTAAGTATAAGCGCTTGCTTATTATTGTCGTCGTCATTTTGTACAGTCAGCAGCAGAAGTAGATGGAGAGATGAAGAACTCAAAATAATCTACACACGCTCTTAACTGCTTGAAAATAGAATCGTGTACCGTGTGAAAATCTTAAAAAACTCCGTAAAGGAGATACTTAAACATACTATCCAAGTTCATAATATCATATCATATCAGTCGACCGAAGGACGGTGATGGCTGATTCTCAAAAAATTGGCACTTTAACCTGTGTCAATCTCTGGCTTATTTATTTTTATTGTATACATTTACTTGCTTGTCTGATATTTTATTAGTATTAAAATAGATCGTCTGAAAACATGTCTTTTATATATAATCAGATAAGACAATTGACGACTTTAAAAAAAATCTTTGTAACATAATTTTCTCATTAACCTACTTTTCCCAACACAATAATATTTAAAAAAACACAGTAAATTTTTAAACTATTCAGTTTATTGTTACAAACTTATTGCCAATCGAATTTAAATATACATTCATTTAATATTTACGTAGATTTAATTTAAATAAGCGATTTAGCCCCTTTGATAAACTGTTTCAAAGTTTTGTAAAAAAAAATGTCACATTCACCTGGAGTATAATTATTCTTTGCCAATTCTTAATCTGTGATCACTCAAAAACCGCTCCCTACCTTATCTGGGGCCCCTCATTCTCGAGCGTGCAGCCGATGAGGTTAGCCGTGTCTAGCGTTCAGTGTTGACGAAATATATTTTTTTGAATATTCACTACCGGATTTTGTAACAGGTGAGTCTAAATATTCTGTATCTTAAAAAAAATACTTTAATGTGTAAATAGTTCAGTATGCATGCTTTATGTGTTGGGTTTTGATGTTGTTTTAAACTGGAACTAACTGGATTTGACAGGATTCTAACGGTTTCTGTTTTAAGACGCAATAACGGTCGTTTTCTAATTATCCTGTGTCTAATTAACCTGCCGGCTAGTACCAGGTGAATTAGATGAAAATCAGGTGAATGAGATTGGGTGGCAGGTTAAATTACGTCATTATCGATCGTTCAGGTTAATTAGATTTACTGCCGCACTCAAGGACGTCAATGAAATTTAATGATTGTTTACTGACGTGTTGTCTTATTATATTGCTATAGCAAAGAAAGTGACAGCAGCAACTTTAATCAAGCATTAAATTTAATTGATGTTTCTGAGTGCGGCAGTTAGTTTTCTTATTTCCTACTTTCGCTTTTTTTTATTGCTTTGCTCTATTTGAATTTTATTTTCGCTTTAAGGTACTTTAAGGCATGGGTAAACCAAAGACCCGTGCTTCTAGTGCGGAAGAAAAAAAAGCATTAAAGAGAGAAAATGAGAGGAAAAGATATGCACGTATTAAAACAACCCTGAACTATACGCTGAATATAAAACAAAAAACAGATTGAAATACATAAAAGAAAGGAACAGAAAAAAAAAGTTTCTAGCAAAGAAATGACACCAAAAGAACAAAAACTTCAACGACAAAAATGGCGTAACAATTTTAACGCATATTATAGGCGTAAGAAGGAAAATTTTGCAGCGGCATCACGATTTATTAATTGTAATAGTCCACCACCTAGTCCACCGCAGATATTAAATGACAGCAACCTAGACCCGATAGATGTTGAAAATATCCAAGGTCATAGCGGAATAAGGACGAAAGGACGTCTTCCTACTATATGCCGAACTTCATCTGAAACCTCAAGTAGTACGAGTACAGAATCAAGTTCAAAAATGAGAAAACTTAGATACAAAAAAGACAAACATATATCAAATTTAGTTCAACAACTAAAAACAAGTTCAACAACGAAAAATGCCGTGTTTAATATTGATTATCATTAGTATTCTACGTGTTCGAAATCTCGTTATTGGGTTACCTTTGTTTCGGCGAAATAATTTTGCCAAATGTATCGTTTCCCAACTTTTCTTTTACCAACCCGCTTTGTTTTATGTAACCGTAAATCTTACAGGATTTTATAAAAACTAACCTATTCTAACCTATGTTCTACACGATGGTACTGAAATATACAGTGTGTGGCCTGTAACTAGGGCAAAAATTAAAAATGTACATTCTTCTCCTCAAACTACGCAATGTTTGTTTGACGACTTTGAAAAAAAACTTGCGGTTTTAATTTTATTACATTTTAAAGTTAATTCGAACACGCAATGTACTATAAAATTGATTATGTCTGTAGAGTGATTAGACTGACAGGCGATGTCAATTACACGGAGTTTTAAGTACATTGAAAATACTATTTACTTTGTTTGAAAAAATAACAATCTAAAAACTTTATGATTTAAAAAAGTTGCAGAACAAAAGTTGTCTATTTTGAGGAGTAGAATCTACGTTTTAATTTTTTGCTTTAGTTACAGGCCCCACACTGTATTCTGAAAAATTTATATAACATTGGGTTGGCAAATGAAAAATTTGGGAAATGATCCATTTGCCAAACATATTTTTGCCAAACGGCAGGCTCCCCTAGTTATTGTTGATCTTAATTAAAAGTCTGTACGTCTGTGTGTGTACTGCTTGATTGTATGTGGAATCATTTGCCAGTAACTCATGTTATGTTTTTAGTCAATGTTACTAAAGCAGGCAAAAAAAGTGGCTTAGGTTATATTTCGATTATTTTCAGTAGTCATTGTTAAAGAGCAAAGTATTTTTTAAACAAAAATGTTATTCGATTGCTTAACTTTATTATCATTAGTATTCTATGTGTTCAAAGTATCGTTATTGTCGATCTCAATTAGAAGTCTGTACTGTTTTATGTTATTTAGCTTTATCCTACGTGGAATCATTTGCTAAAGTAACTCATGTTATATTTTTAGTCAATGTTGCTAAACAGCCAAAAAAATGGCTTCGGTTATATTTCAATAATTTTCAGTAATTTAATTGTTATAATGCAAATAATTATTTAAACAAAAATGTTAACTTAAAATTTAACTTTAGTATCTTTGCAAAATCTCTTTATTCTGTATTCAAAATCTCTTTATTGTGGATCTAAATTAAGAAATCTGTACGTAGCTTGATCCTATGAGGAATCATTGATAAAAGTAATTAATTTAATTTTAGTCATTCTTATTTTTGAGTATTATATTATTATAGGCTCAAAGATACATTTTGTGATAATCACGCAAGGAATAGTACAAAAGTGTTATTAAATGGGAATAAGAAAAAAAAAAGTTGATTGTGAGAGTGATAACAAAATAGCGTTTATAATCCACAAAAGTAATAAGGGTTTAAATAAAAATAAAAATTTAAGAAATGAGCGATTTTGTTTATTATTTTCTCATTATCCTAATCAAGAATATCATTAACCCATTGCAGTTTCTCATTATCCTGGTAGTAAAGTCTAATAAACCTGTCCATACAAATTTAAAATGGCTATATTTCCTATGATATTAGCAAATTTCTTGTTCCCTCCCATTGATTTGTATTTGTTTTTACTCAAATAATCATAACTACTTCACAAAAAAAAATAAAAAAAATAAAAACGTAAAATCATCAAAAGTGCCAATTTTTTGAGAATCAGCCTGATATTGTGTGTGAATAGTAGTGCTGCGAAAATGGTACCCACTCAGCTATGTGTCGTACCACCTAATTGGAAGGGCGACGCTGGTTTTCTGTGGACCCACGGACTGGACTTGCTACACAGCATACGTTGTGTTCGCGTCTCCCCTCAATATTAAAAAACTCTCGCAATTTCTAACCCTCACCGTGTTTATTTATTATTTATCTCTATATGTTATGGTATTTTGATATGAAGGGTAAACCGGTAAACGATGCGTCAGGTGTAATGTAATGCTCCGAGTGATATCTAGTGACCACTCGACTGACAAGGCATGATGCCGGCTCGCCCCACTTCAAGGTTCCGTGATAAGGATTATCGCTCCGTATACGATACGCACTAAAATAGTTTTACGATGATGTCTTAATCATTTCCGGGTACGAATACGTGTATAGTCACAGTAAAAAAAGGTTCCTCACTTTTCGACTCTATTTCAACGCTCTTAAGGTCCAAAAGTGACAAACCTTTTCTTACGCTGACTATACACTTTATCCGAAGAATTAACATTAGTAATAAATCAAAGCTGTAAGTGTTTCTTTCAAGTTAAGAATTAGCTTAACTTGAGGGCTGGCACAATTTGTCTTCGACTTATTTCTCGCTCGGATCTCCCTGTCCTGACCACTTGTGCTAGAAGTACTGGTCAGGTTTATTATCATTACGATAGATTACATTTTATTGTGGCTTGTTAACATTTGTTGTTTTTGTTTTCCAGCACCATGTGGTTCTACATATTTTCTCAAAAGAAGCAATGCTATAAAAAAAGGCTGTTCTGAGAAGGCGTTGTGTTGAATGATCTGAGAATGGTAAGTTAGATAAGGAGTATCTTTTACCTTGGATCTATAATCACCTTGAACAGTTTTACAGATACAGTTTCATATGAGGTTCCTCAAGGTGTTTGCGAAATACAGTGCAGGTGTTTAATTCAACTGTCTAGATGGGTTCGAGTCTATAAAAATAAATCTTCTATAATATAAAAATGAATCGCAAAATGTGTTGGTAAGCGCATAACTCGAGAACGGCCGAACCGATTTGGCTGATTTATTTTTTGTTGTGTTCGTTATTGTCAGGGTAAGGTTTATATGTAAGAAAAAATAGAAAAATCCAACGGGAAGGTCGGGAATTTGCAGCGGCGCGAAGCCGCTGGCGGGCAGCTAGTTAATAATATAAATGACTGACCTGTCCTGTATCTACTGGTTCCTCAAACCTCGCTACATCATAAAGCATCTTTTCTCGTTCCTCATATATGTCACCTTTAATGGAGCACGCTTTGAACACCATGATGTTCTTAGTGAGGGTACCAGTCTTGTCAGAGAACAGTACCTCGACCTGGCCCAACTCCTCGTTAAGATCGGAGGTGTTTGCGATGGCTGGCTTGCCGGTTTCCTCGCAACGGAGTTCCTCATCCCACCCTATGTATAGTGCACCTAAAAATATATTTTACCAATGATATTAAGTATGCCACTTATAGTAATTTTTTTAGCACAGTCATACGTGTGCAAACTACATAAGGATTAAGGTACAGTCAAGATCTTGGTGTTATCTTACGACACATATCACCAAATCAGCCTCGAAGGAACATCATACCAAAGTGGTTCAAAACTAACATTAGCAGGCCCTATCGTAAATCGCGCTGCTGTTTAACTGCTTTTGATGTGTAGGAACCCTTAATGTTGTTCGCTCAAACAATAATTCACTTACCAATAAATTTATATAACTCAATAGTGACGTACAGTGACATCGGAATAATATAATAATACAGAAGCAGGAACGACATCATATCCTGGAACACCGCGGACACACTTTGTGGAAAACTGTTTCCTGGGCCCAAATACAGGTCTCTGCTCTGGTTGTTCATGTCCATGTATCTCTTGGCCAAGTAGGACGCCACTATCTCGACGACAAGGATGAGAATAAAGACCACTAAGAACCCGTTGACAGCTAACTCGCATGAGGAGAATTTGTTTCCGGCATATTTTGAGTTGAGCGCTAGTTTAGTTTCTTCACCTGTAAAATAAGTAAGTATACTAAGTAGATGGTCAATATTTTGTACATTAACCTATGCGATAAAGTACTAGGTACTTAAAAGTACAAGCTACCCCAACGAGGCTTATGATGTAAATCACATTGATCTGATCACTCATTGACTCGAATTATTTTTTTAGTTCCGGCGTCCCCATTCTAACCATAATCTGTTATGAACTTCGATAAGATAGTGGATGAATCGGACTATCAATCAGTAGTAGGAGAAAAAATTGGGCAAAATTTTATATGTGGGTCAATATAGACCCCTTGGATACAATGTACGTAATAAAGTAATTTTACCAGTATAGACAGCGCAGCCGATGGCCCACTCAGTGTTCTTGACTCGAGAGCCGCGTAGCATCAGGTTATCGGTCGTGAGAGCGAGGCTGCCGGTGCCTGGAATCTCGAGTCTCCCGTAAAACGTGTACAGGTCTGCGATGGGATTTGGGACCTCTATTTGCAGGCCTTGGGGCAGCACGTCTATGGAAAGTTGTAAAGATCAAACATGCTTTAAACTAGCTATAGAACATGACTACAGTCGAGTCGGGGTGCGGACTAGGGAATGTTAATAACCGGTTAAATTCCATTCCCTAGTTCGGACAGCTAATGATAATAAAAAGTATACCTGACTGTAATTGTCATTAGTCCATTTGATTTGAGACAGCCGTCAGCTCTCATTGTATTTTCACCGAAAGACAGACAATTTAAAATAGAGTTTATTACCTCGAAAAAAACACAAGACTATGATTAAGTGAGTGAGTGTGTGAGTGGTGGTGATAAATATCAAATAATATGATCATGCTCAAACTTCAAAAGTACGTGATTATGGAGAAATAATAGTATTTGTTTGTTTGTAAAAAGTCCTAGCACAGCACACCAAGTAAGAAAACCAAACAATGTTCAAAAATTTTGGTGACTATGATTTAGGCTGACATTTACCAGGCGTATATCCAACCAGTGATGGCGGCACCCTCAGGGTCTTTAGGTTGGTCTCTCCGTCCAGGTTGGCAGTGGTGACGAAGCACTTCCCCTGGTCGCCCTCGGCGCACAGCAGCACCAGGTCGGCCGGCACGGCGCCCCCGCGCTTCACGCGCACTAGCGTGCCGGGGGAGATCGTCGAGTTGCGGACCTCCTTTATAACACCTCGCTGAACTATTTCCACTGTTAACATACACTTAAAAGATTTATATGACATTGATAAGCAGTGACTGGCAGATTTGATTGTGTAAGTTATGTTAATTCCTTTTATTTATTTAGGTTTTTAGGGTTCCGCACCTCGAAAGAAAAAAACGGAACCCTTATAAGATCACTTTGTTGTCCGTCCGTCCGTCTGTCAAGACCCTCCTTTTTCTCAGGAACGCGTGGAGGTATCAGACTGAAATTTATATCAAATATTTAAGTTTATTGTCCCTTTGAGCTATGGAAAAATCAAACTTCTTAACCAACGCAATCAAAAGATACAGCCGTTTATGCCGCAAATTTCCGCAAATTTTCGAAACTCGCAAGGAAATCAAAACCTACAGGGTACTTCCTGTGAATTCAGAATCTTGAAATTTGGTACGAAGCAACGTCTTATAGCACAGATAAAGGAAACATTGTAAAAGCCGCAAGTTTTTTTTACATCATAATAAAAATAATTTTAATAATTTTAAAGTTACTACCCCTTTCCTCATGAACGCGTAGAGGTATTAAATTGAAATTCATATCAAAATTTGTACGGAACCCTCGGTGCGCGAGTCCGACTCGCACGTGGCCCGGTTTTTTTTTATAATGCGCCTCTGCACTGTCTCGTAAAAATAAATTTATCTTAAATCGTGCATAGAAATTGTAATAAACAATAAATGCATTTAATGCAGATTATTATTTCAACTTTGTAGGCAGTTTTCTTGAAGATCGCGGGAACGCAGTGGATGCGAAAAGCACAAGACCGGTCTGAGTGGAGAGCCTTGGGGGAGGCCTATGTCCAGCAGTGGACGTCTTTCGGCTGACATGATGATGATGATGATGAGGCAGTTTTAATAAACACGGCTTTTTTGCAAGAAAAAAGTAAACATTATTTGCCCCACATGAAAATTTGTATGCAATATTCACAGTATAACATTCAACACAAAAACAGTCAAATGCCAAAATGCGTCAAACACGGTATTTGATATTTCACCATATAGAAAAAAACATAAAAAAGGCAAAAAAAATATGTTTTGATCGTACCTATGTAGGTACCTAGTTAGATAATAATATGTTCAGGCGAACTAAAGTCGGTTTTTGGTTTAAAATATTCTGGGACACCGACTTAAGTTTGAATGACTTCGACATAGAACCCCTCGTTTTTGAAGTCCGTTAAAAATAACAGTTGCTAAAGCCTCACAGCGTAATACTCCACGTTGGGGCGTGGCCTGGGGCTGCCGCAGTTTTAAATATTGACGGATTCACTTTTTTATCACAACACAATCATTAAAGAGGCGCTAGTTCCTGATAGAAATTGTAACAACATTTTTAATATTAAATCTTATCTAATCACCGTGAGTTTTAACACGCAATCTTTTCCTATTTATCACTACTGACAGTTAAACCAGTTATACCGATCGAGAGGTCCTCAAATAAATGTTTGGCTATACTGATTTTGAATATGCTTCCTAAAAACTTCGTGAGTAATTGAGATTGCGCCGAGCGTAAGCCGGATGTACAGTGGCGCCCTAATTACTATTATTGTATTTTCTAAGAAACAAAAGTATTTTCTTGAAATTCGGTGTGTTATTGTACTACAAATGAAAACACAACTTATAGTTTAATAACAATTCGACTTCGAGGTATCAACTTAACGCAAAAAAGTGGCCACCTTTTACCGTTAAACTGACTACTCAAAGGGTAATTGTTATTAAAGTTTGTTACGTATCCCATAAATTGTGTTTTTACTACGAAAACGCATCGTCTGATTTAAAGTAAATTCTTTAGTTAAAATTAGAAAACACAATAATAGTAATGACGGCGCCACTGGTCGCTCGACGTTTGCTCGGTGCAGTCATGTTTTTTGGCTCTGCGATGATAGGTACCGGGGATAAAATATTTGCAAGTAGCAGATTTTTATCAAAACCTTTCTTACTTAACAAAGCTTCTTACTTGACGCGTAAGAAAGGCAGACCGCCCGGCAGCGTACGTCAGTCCTCTATATGCATTTCCTTAGATTTCGGTGGTCGTTTACGGCACAATTCGTCTTTTCTAGGCCTTATTTTAGCGAGAGCTTAGCCACCATATACCTACCACTATATTTGTAGTTAGCACTAGATAAACTTTAAACCAATATATTTTACTCAGGTAAGGTTGAATATAGGGCAAGCCAAGGTATTGTGGTTTATAATGTTATAGATAAGAGATCTTGGCGCTACGAGCTTGCTACGGTCGTCTACGTAACCAAACTACACATGAACACTATATTCATGTAGGTACATTTATTCACATTTGTATGTAAAAGAAAAAAAACCGATACCTAGTAATATAAAAATATGGGTACTGTCGGCAGCAGCGCAAAACACAAAACTACCGAAGCTTACGGCTGCAAAGAGAGGACTTTACGTATCGTGTCAAGGAATACTGAGGCCCAGGCCAAGATGCATTAAGTACGCTAACTAGCGTTCTATTCGTTTCGTTTTTATTAAATCTATCGCGTCACTGGTAGATGACGCGATACGAAAAGTCACGTGACCTACCAGTGACGCGATTGGTTTAAAAACGAAACGAATAGAAACGCTACTTAACGTAATGCATCTTGGCAAGCGCCTCTGGTTTCTCAGTCTGGTTTGATTCAGCCATTTAGCAAGACTTCGTTTTGGTTTTGTTCAAGACTCTTCGCAATGTGACCGTTTACTGGAACCACTATCTAGGAAATGATTGTCTTGCCTACAACTTATCTTACACACGTATCTCCTCTGTAAATTAATGTAGGTCAAACTTGACAGGAGTTGACAATGAAGTTCCTCAGCTTATAAGTATTTCCGTTTTTGTCATTATGATTAACATTCATATGTATTACAACTTTATAACTGTTGAAGCTGACCCTACTTAAGTAGGGGGTAGGTAGTGGTTCTTACCGATCTGGTTGTTGACCCTGTCGTCCGCCTTGTGCCGGAGCCAGTCCTCGTACCCGTTCTTGACAGCTGTCACGAGCACCATAAAGCTGAGCGGCGCGATGCTCGTGAGAGGCGACACGGGACTGTCTGCAATTGACAACATTCACAACTTGCTTTTGAGACAAACCTCTATAGGCATGATTTTTATCAGAACACCCTGTGTAAATAATCCTGTTGTCATTTTGGGATACACCGGGGTCGTTCTTTGAGCAAGACAGTGTTGCATGACATTGGGGTGGCATACATTTATTTTATGACTATGTGGTTTTGTTTTTACTACATCGAAAGCCAGTTTTTGTTTCGCAAAAGGAGGCATCATTTTAATCCTCATAACTATCGAGATAATTAATTTTATATTTTAAATTCCCACCGAAATCACACATGCAAAGGTCGAAATCATTTGTACCTACTTAAAATATAGCTATTAAAATATTTGTATTGATTAAGGATAAATTCGAATGCAACAAAATGCTAAAAAATATACTTTTATGCTATTAAATCTATAACTAACTGGTATTGGTGATTTCGGTGTCTTAAATACCACAGAATTCACGTCAGCAATTTAGTTTTTAATAAATTACCTAAGTTCTTCAAAACGGTTAAATATGAAAAATTTCACGAAAGGATTTTATGTATAATAAATTCTGGTTTATGTACGGGTGTTACAGAAAACTCACATAAACCGAAGCTAAGCGAGGGCCGGTCGCTAGTTTCTCTATATAAGTATGTTTTCATCTCACTAGCTCGGCATGCCCTTTTTGTTTGTTTGATATCTATTGAGAAAATCGCTTTTAATCCACATATGAAGAAAGAGTTTTGAGATTTGTAGCCAGCTAAAGTGATATTTGAAAGCTAACAAAACGTAAAACGTTAAAGTGCTGAATTTTTAACATCACAATTAATGAGTCGAGTAAAAAACACTAAATATATATAGTCTTACAACTTTATTTTAATCCATAAATGTCAGCATTCAACATTAACCTTCATTCTTGTTGTAAAGTGTAAAGTTATTTTACGTCTCATGTGTTGAATCACTCGCTACTCTCAGGATTCTATTTTTGAACCACTCGCTTTGCTCGTGGTCACTCATACTCGTAGAATCCTTTCCCTAGCTCGTGTTTCAAATGAACACTCGCAGGTAAAATACAACTTTCCCCCCTTGTATAACAAATAACTATTATCGTTGTCTTACTTCCCATAGTAGAAGCCTAGAGATTACTTTTGGACTATATCAATTGTGTAAGTGGTCCCCTGATATTTATGTATCATCAACTGAAGAATACTTTCGCTGCATTCATTCTCGACTATTCATACCGTGTTTTCGTAGGTTTGCCGCCAAGGAGTCTCAAATCGATTGGACCAACCGGGTATTCCCACGCAGAAGGATGATTGACAAGTCGGTTTGTTAGACCTAGTAGGTAATTGAGGATATACCTGATTTTAAAAATGTATAAAAAAAACATTACCAGGAAAAAGCCTCTCGAATCTCTCAAACAAATTCCCCTATCGCGTCTGTCTGTCTGTATGTACGCGATAATCTCTAAAAATTATTCAACAGGTTTTCATGCGGCTTTCACCATCAGTTAGATTATTTTTCACGGAATGTTTTTATGTATAATAAATTTTGGTTTATGTACGGATGTTACAGAAACATCACTGTGTCATGGGTCGCTAGTACTCAATAAATTAATTATATAAGTAAATAAAATACAAAAAAATACTTTACCAAAAATTAGATTCTGTGACAAAAACACTTCTTGGCCCTCTATTCTATTGGGTAAAACCATATTGCCTTGACGTGTTATCGTGTTGTTCATAACTCAGCCGCCATTACTGTTAAGCAAATAAGAGCTATCGTAACATTGACAATACGCTAACTTGTCAAAGGCAATACATATGGTTTTACCCCGTAGAATAGAAGCCCTGTGGCGATTTTAGAAAATGCAACTTCTCTTTATAGTTAAGTACGTACGGAATGGCCATAACTTACAACTCTTTCAAGGTCTCTGTCAAGAATTCATAAAAAGTTAATATTTTTGTATAGGTTGTGTTTATGTACGTTCTGGCTTTCTGGGTGATCATTATTCCCATTAAAATATTCATACTGTAAATGTGAGAATATCAACACTTGCGATGTACTTTTTACACATGGCACATGACAGCCAAGTATCGAACAGTCCGACGAGCTTGGCGTTTATTCTGACATTGATTTCACCTATCTTGCTTCGACACCGGAAACATATATTGCCGACGTTAATGGTGGTTCTTATACACTTGACAGTGATAGTTATCATAACGTCATCAGAATGGGTACGATATCGAAGCGAGATGGGTAAGCCAAAGTAAAATAAAGAATTTACGTATGATGTACCTCTGTCTATCCGTTACTGGGCGTCTGTAGGTTCTTTTGTTAAACAATATTCCTATTGGAATGATATCACATTATTGATTTTCGTGAATATAACGTTTCAGCATCTTTAGAGTTTTAACAAATTACCAAACCCTTAAAGTTCGAGTTTATTTCTGTGTGTAAATCCATCCGTATGACACAATTATTTAATACGGTGCACATACCTACATACGATACAGTTGTTGTAAACAAAACGCAATCTGTTGGAGCTACAGTAAAAATGGGTGTGCCTCAAGGCTCTATTCTAAGTCCTTTTTTATTTTTGGTGTATATAAATGACTTACCACCGACAGTTGATAAACTTTGTGGTATTGTACTTTTTGCTGATGATACTTCACTCATTTTCAAGGTAGATAGAAAATCCGTAGACTACAGTAGGATAAACGCCATACTAGCTAAAGTACTTAATTGGTTTACTAGTATAATTTTACTACTAATTGCTAAGAAAGCTAAATTTCATAAATTTGTTAGGTTCGCTTTGCCATAAGTTAAACCGGTAGATTCTAGTATTTTTCTAAATGACGAGTGTTTGCAAATGGTAGATAAGGCAATTTTCTTAGGAATTTCATTATAGTTATTTCCATAGTGTCATGTCGTACAGTAGGTATTCTGGTTTGGGGTAAGGCTGCTGACATACAAACTATATTTGTGTTACAGAAAAGGGGCATTCGTTATTTTTACAACTTAAATTCCTGTGACTCCTTAAGAGAACTTTTTAAAGAAATTAATATCTTAACTGTAGCGTCTCAATTTATCTATGAGAATATTATTTATGTTATTAAAAATTTAGATTCTTTTACCAAAAATTCTGATGTACATAATTTAAATACTAGAAATAAAAATAAAATTGCCATTCGAAAATTCCGCGTCCGTAAAGTACCTATTATAAATCATTTGTTGGTCAGTTGCATTAATTTCTATAATAAATTACCTGACGAAGTTTTAAAGTTACCCACCCTTTCCAGCATTTAAAAAATACTTGAAAAAGTCGTTAGTGTCTAAAGCGTATTATATGGTCGAGAACTATCTAACAGACAAAAATGCATGGTCTAAACCCGAATCTTAGTCAATAATAATTTTCTCAAATGCAATAGCTTTATGTTGTCTAGGGAACACCGATGATGTAGGAAAACGTATCGAAACTTTTATGAGGTCACCTTGCACCAAGCCAAATATAAGTACAAATAAGTAAGTGTTTTTTTTCTTTTGGGACGCACTGGTAGATTCTTGACGTGTAAAAGTGCCCGTGCGGCCTACTTACTGAATAAATGTCTTTTATCTTTTATCTTTTTTTGTATACAAAAACATGTAATTTTATAAAAAATCTACATATATCTAGTAAAACAAAGTCGCATAGTCGCTATCTGCGATGAGTGATGACTGTCAACTATGTGGCTACCTAGTCAGTAGTAACCAATCCTTTTTAAATAGGTACTCAAATAAATTTTAGTACGATTTTCACGATCATTTAAAGTATTTCTCCCGAAGGTTGTAAAAGTATAATACATTCTACTTAATCAAATGTATAAATCGAGTTTTCGGATCTCATGGTGTAATTTAAACTTAAATTAAGGTAAATCCATACTTTTACTCGACCCATGTTAGGTTATTTTAGATAGAGCAACAAACAAGTCTATAAATAAGTTGGTTTTCAACCTCAACATACAGGACACCTGTATAATTTAGGCTTCTTTCTCTATATGCAAAGTGGCGACGAAGACAAATATAGCACACGGTATATTTATCTTCGTTTGTACTATTTTTAATCACTAATCATTTACGACCAATTAATAAAGGCCTATGTGTGGACTGTGGAGCGATGCGATGACTCACCTATAACGATGGCAATGACGGTGACGATTAAGAAGTAGAAGTTCGCAACTCTCCGGAACTGTTCGGACAAGTTCTTGGGTATGAACATGAGCAGTGTGTACCGGGATGTCTTGATCTTGTTGTGCTTCTTGGTGTTCACGCCGGCCGGACCCTCGGCCCCTACTTCGATCAGTCGAGTCTCTGCTGCGGACGCTACCTTGTTGCCCTGGGGAGATAAAGAACATAGAGTACATAAATAGTAAGTAATTGGCAGAGTAGGTATCTAAAAAACACATTCCTACGATAATGTTCACTTTTTTATATTTTTACGGAATATTTATTTAGGGAGCTCGTGTTTTATTATATTAAATCTTGAAAGGCAAAACACAGTTTTGTAAATATAAAGTATCGTTAGGTTATAGTTTTGAACCAATTTTGAGTAGGTCGTACTGAGAGCAAAACGTCCTGTGTTGCATTTAGTCTGCTAGGCATAATGTCCGTTAATGAGAAGGACCGCAGTGAAGAAAGCCAAACGTCCGCAATTAAAAATGCCCTTGAAGCAAATCGGCATCAATGAAAAATGACAAAAATGCATAACGTCCCCAACGCATAAGTAATACGAGTAGGTACACATTTTTATCCTCCTAAGTCCCTGCGTACAAAAAAAATGTACAGTAGGCTGCAAAAGTGCATGGACAATTGAGAATTAAAATGCTATGCAGGTGAATGTCGACGCCATCTGTCTGCTTGTGGGGCGTTAGCAGCTATTAGTAAATCTTACTGGTTCAGTCAGATCTCACTAGATGGCGCTGCATTACCTTATAATATGAAAAATATTTTTTTCCACAAGAACCAAGCAGTTGCATAGTTGTCAACTTTATTATTCTTAGTCCACACTTCCAAACTCGGATTATTGATTAGATTATTAAAAAACACATTCAAAATCCATTTTACCCGAGCGGAATCGAACTATGAACCTCTTGTATCATAGGCAATGCCAAATGCCGTTCGACCATCGAACGTTTTGATAACCTGTCAAAATATATTATCAGTTTATGTTTATAGTCGGCTCTGCTTACTTTCTAAGAAATACGTTAGTATCAGAAGAGGGTAGAATGAAAATTTATAAATACCGGTTTCGTTTTTACATTTAACTTATGCACAATCCTTTGTTCACTGTTCCTCGTACGGTTACTGAGTTTTTAATTGCGTTATTATTTCATCAAAATGAGTTCACGTTGTAATATTGATTCAGTTACAAGATCGCAAATAATTGCCTTGCATAACGAAGGCAAGAATTTATCAGATATAGCCAGAGAGACAGGAGTAAACGTAAGTATTTTTGATGTGTTTTGTTCAAACAAAACTTAATATTCATAGGTTAACTATTCTTTTTTTTGTTATAGCGGAAAACCGTGGTTCTTTGGGTACGCCGATTTGAAGAAGAAGGATCTTTGCTACACCGTCAAAGAACAGGCAGACCACGGCTTATAGACGCGCCGCAGCGTCTAGCCATGGTGGTGGATTACGAGGAGAATGGTTTTATACCGACTAACCACTACGCCAGTTTATTTGACACAAGCGTGGACACCGTCCGTCGAGCTCTTCACAGTGAGGGTCTGCATTATCGTAGACACGCAGTCAAACCATCGCTGACAGATAATCACAAAAGAGCAAGGTTAGAGTTTGCTTTGGAGCTTTTGGATTTAGATTGGTCTAATGTCATCTTTACTGATGAAAAAACGTTTAAATCGAGTCAACATGGACGTCTAAGTCTGTGGCGTCGCAATAATACGCGGTGGAATAGCGGCCACGTAGTGCCCAACATGGAGTCTGGTCGCATCAGCGTGAACATGTGGGGGTGGATGAGTGGAGCTGACCCGGGAGAACTAGTGAGGCTACCCAGTCGAGCCAATAGTGCGAATGCGAACTATGTGGAAGTGCTGGAGGAGACCATGTTGCCCACTGTTCGGAATGTGTATCCTGAAGAGCAGTTGCCAATTATATCTTTCGTGCAAGATAATTGTCCGATACACCGTTCGCGTATTGTGCGGGAGTGGTTTAGCCAGCACGAAAATAACATTAAAGTTATTCCTTGGCCTGCTAGATCGCCGGATTTAAATCCCATTGAAAATTTGTGGGGCGTTATCGTCCAACGATGGGATAAACAGAATGAGCGAACACCAGAAACTTTAGAGGCTCATTGTTTAAAAATATGGGACAGTATTCGCGGGTCAGATCTGTGTAGAAATCTCGTCGGCTCAATGCGCTCCCGTTTGCAAGCTGTGATCGAACAAGGTGGGGGCTACACTAGATATTAAGTTTAAGCAAATAATTACACTTATATATATATTTTGTGTGATATATTTAGTGGAGACCGGGTTTTGATTAACGTATAACGTCATCATCATCATCATCCATCACTGCGTAAAACATTAATAATAATAAACGAAATGAATGTTTATTTTGCCGTTTTTAAGTTTCTGAGCTATGTTATGATATTTAATCATATATTTTAACGAAATACTTTATTGCCCCCTTTGTCACACGCCCGAGTTAATTTGTTTTTATTTTAAATTGTCAACTTTATTTCTATGTTAACTTTTTTGGTGTGTGTTTGGTTTAATAAATGTGTTTGGTTTATTTCATGGAGCTAGCAGAACTTTTAATTTATTGATGAGTGATGACTGATCATGATCAAAACTGTAAAAGACAGCTATTACAATGCGTTTAACCTTTAGGCACGCGGTTGTTTTATGCGCAGCGCAGATGCAGGTGTTTAACGCATTTGCGTTGACGTTCCCTATTTTAATTCAATACATCGAAGCAATTACTACGCTTTGTTTTTGGGTCATACGCACGCAGCTCCAATCGCAGAGTTCAATTCATTAAAAAAAAATGTTTACAGTATAAAACAACCGCGCACTTTACGTTAACCCGGTCCCTATTTTTTTGAATTATATTTGTTATTACTAGTTATTGTGGGAAAGCTTCAATCATCTTTCCGATGTCGGAAATGAATACTTAAGCTAAGACCTCAATAGTTAGATGGAAAATTGTTATAATGTTGTAAATAATTAGTCAAATTGAGATAAACTGATTATACTCAAATATTTTATAAGAAGTAAATGATTTTAAACCACAAAAGTAGTATCATTTTTAAGAATGACGAATTTTTCCTGCTTTAAATAATGCATTTATTATGTTCCATCATTGTAAACGTAAGCAAATAATATTTAAAAAAAAAAACAAAAATATGCTTGCCACTAACGAGATTCGAACTCCCATCCATTGAGCACACCTACGCATGAAGCTTATAAACTGTGCCACCATCTCATATGGTTGACAAGACGAAATATCGATTCTAGTGCTGTGTAGTTAAGAAATTGCAGTAATAAGCAATTGAACTAGATCAGTAAACTGCGCCATCTAGTTTATTTGTTGCGAACTTGAAATCGAGTGCTCATAGGATTATCGACGTTAAGGTGTCCATGCAATTTTGCAGCTGACTGTACATAATACGGCCATTGCAATAAAATATCAATTGTAAAGAAGATAAAGTTGAATTTCTCTTGTTTTTATGACTGGCAATTAAATTAGAAAATAGACTTTATTGCAATCGCAATAAGTTTATTTTCCACTGGAAAATTTCGTTGTATGGTGGGTCTTAGGAGGAAGAAAAAGAAGAAGAAATACATTAAATGTATGTTGTCATTTTTGGTTGATGACATTGATGATCTGCTTTAAGGGCATTTTTAATTGCGGACGATTATTCACACACAGAACACCGTATCTGCAGTACTGGCTGGTATAGAAATCAATTTGAAGTGGGTGAAACTATTTTGAAGCCGTTTAAATTTTATGAGCAAAAAAGCACTCGCCTGGAATTGACAGTTGACATTTTGATTCCTAGAAATACTGAATAAATGGCATGAGGAAAATAAAGTTTACATAATTATAGTAGTTTACGCTATTTTGATTAATTGCATGTTATATAGTTATAGTTTTGAACACCAGGCTTTGAAGTTAACTTGCGAGGCGCCGCTTAAAAAAATCGCGTACTATCTAGCAGTGAATTTTTTTCCATACAAATTTAGCTCCTGGCGATAACGTTTCTCAACATCTAAATCAAGTCCGAAATCCACGATTTTTGAATATGTTGTAGTTATTATGAAAATCTAGGTTTGTATGTTTACAATTGTGATATATTTTCTCGCGTTGTTGGAGAAAAGCATAATACAAGCCTCGGCCAGGAAGGCGGTTGCTGGACTCGTATTTATAATAAACTCATGCTCGTCCCGCAACCGCATTTTTCCCAGTCTCTGCAGTAATTTACTATTTTATACAACTACTTATATCTATAACGGATAGTTACCTACTTATAAATAATAAATAATTCTAAATAATGATCAGAAATTTTGTAGCACAAGCTTTAATATTATTTTATTTTAGGCTACCCCAGATAATCTTCTTATGTCTGCTGAACTTCAAAATATAAAACTACAATGCTCAGTTATTTACTTAGGTTAGTACCAATAATAATATTTGGAAGATTCCGATGTTTATCTAAAATAAATCGAAACATGATTACCTATCTCAACATTAACAGAGATAAAGATTTGCCAAAGGTTCTCAGGAAAAAAATAAGAAAAACCCGGTCAAGGTTGAATTGTATACCAAGAGATATGTGTAGAGATAGGATTTCATTTTACCTATTCTTCGCGTACCTTTTTTAAAAGACAGCGAAATCATCAAAGCTTTTTGGAATAAAGGTTGAACAGGCGAAAACTGGAGCATGTAAAATCGGCTATTGTTACGCAAAAAAACGAGTTATACAACATTTTTAGACACGGTCGATTTGATCACAGGGAACTGTCCTAATTATAGGACATTAGTCCATAGATTTTTTTCTAATATTTATTCGTTGTCAAAATGTCGAGCAAACAACATCAACAACGCGAACGCATAATGCACGAATATGTAGAAATTGACTGAAATGTCCTCAATCGTTTCTTGAACGCATAACAATAGATCGAAAGCCAGTAAGGGAATTTTAAAATAGAAAGACAGAGAAGTAAAATTGGTTCCTGAGCTACAAAAAATATGGACATGGGCGTCGAAACGGTGCCCTAATGAGATGGTGCAAAGTCTTATGAGCCGTGTGCGCAGGGAAGTTAAAAGTATGGCTTACTGTGTAGACAATAACTCAAATAGGAAATATCAAAACTTCAACTATTTGAGTCTTGGGGCAAATAATAGAACGAGTGTGCAAATATAAATACTTTTAAAAAGTACATAGCTGACAGAGAACTGGACTGTGGTCTTGAAATAAGACCCGCATCGAATCGGCCCGGTGGGTGTGCCTTTAATTCTATGCAACTGTAACCTCAAGATCGACTTGTGTACTCGTTTCATACACTGCTACATTATGTATTGGAGTACGACGAGTACAAAACACTGTTTGTACTGTATATATGTACTTATAATCAACGTATCATGAAAAATAAACTGATCTCCGCTAGCGCGTGTCCGTAAGTCCGTAACTCATTGCAAATAGGTAACAGGCGAAACGAAGTAAAAGCGTGCATATAAGTACTTTAATAATATTGTCGTGGATTAAAAAAGCTAAGTGTTAAGATGTTAAATAAATTGAAATTTAGCTTGGACTTTCGTGAAATTCTTGTTATTGGAGTTATTTTCGAATAAAAAAAACCTTTAACATAGTTTATTATAAAATATTCCAAAATGTAGTTAGTAAGCGTGTGCAGATATTGCATAGCACACATATAATATTTCTATAATTTCACTTCAATAATCAAGAAAAACGAAACTTTGCCATGTCAGCCTTTGTTATACTAAGAAAGTAAATAGGTAATATATCTGTGAACACTTCACGTCCTTTTGCCCCTTGGCAATTAAGGCGCAGGGCGCTGGGTGCATATTATTTCAATTATATCGATTTTATGGTGCAGCTGCTTTGTGCGGTAAGTAAGCTTTTCATCAAGGTTAACAGTGCACATTCTTAGTTTTGTTTTCATTGTCTTTTGTTATGAGAGTTCATAACTTTTTCAATTAACAACAGGAACTTTTTAGCAAATAACAAAAGCATACTGTTTTTTTTATGAGTTCAGATAGTAGGGCTTTTTTTGTCTTCTACTTAAACTGCCTCTCCAACTTAGTGAAGGTTGGCTATCAGTTCCTGGAATCTGTGCCTATCTTTTGCGAGGCGGAATAGCTCGGACGCGCTCGTAATTACAGTCCATTACCGGATGTTGCGAAACCACAACTTCTTCCTTCGCCCAACTCTTCTTTTGACCCCAACTTTGCCCATCATAATTAGTTGCAAAAGTTGATATCTGTCATGCCTGAGCACGTGCTCGAGATACGAGGTTCTTCGCTTCGTGATAGTAGACAAAAGTTTTCGTTTCTGCTGGGGCCCGACGCAAAACCTCCTCGTTAGTTAGGTACTGGTACTGGGAAAGATCTTAGCCTAATTGTGCAAAATATGGTTACAGAATTATTAACAAGTTTTTAGAGTTGTTAGTAATTCTGTAGCTCTGCCTACCCCACTCTGGGAATAAAGGCGTGAGCTTATGTATGTATGTATGTGTAGTTAGGTACCCTTTCAACCCTTTGCATCCAGATCATCCTCAATATACGCCTTTGCCCACATATTGAAAGATTTATCATTATCCAAAACTCACCTCCGTACCTATTGAACTATGGGCTATAATGGAAATCAGAGAACTATGTCAAAGTGACGTAATAGTTCAAATCGTAAGAGCATGTTCTTAAGAATTGAATTAAAACGTCACTTAACATAGTTTCATATTTAGTCTGGGGAAAATAGGCCAACCTTGCACGAATTAAAAACAGGACAGGAGAGTGCGTTAAATTGTATCCCGCGAAAAGTTCATCCCCGCGCATACGTTTTTCTAAAGGAATTACGTTTAGCAATTTAACTTGGAAGGGAAAAATAATAACATGCATGTTTGTAATGAGTTTTTGTAGAAGAGATAGTTTTACCAGCAATTTTACCAGTAGGTTAGGAAATTTAACATTTTGTCGTCCGCTGAACAATTTTTTTTTATCTTATACCTACTCTTAATTTGACATTGTATGTTTAGCAAAAATACTAAAGGGCAAAAAATTTAAAATGCATTTTATTTCAATTATTTAGCTATTACTAAGAAAATTAAACTTAGATTACTTTTCACTTCAGAGATATGAAAAAATATCAAATATCGGTTCTGGCAAAATTGTAGTACAGAACTGATAGTTGTTGAATAATAGAAAATATATAAACCCAAATCGCAATTTCTCAAATTAAACAGATTAGGTGTTGTTTAATACAGTGAAACAAACGATTGGCATTAATGTGTTTAATTTTCTTGTAAACATCTGTAAAATTTAATATTAATTTGCTTTATTCCAATTGGATTAATTTTGTTTGTAAGCGTATTCTTATTTTTATTCTTATTAGTTTAGGTAAAATAAAATCGCTGTTAATATTTTTGCTTGAAGTACAATTCAAATAAATCCAAATTATTTTATCATTTTATTTTCCATGGACGAATTTGTTTAATTCTTAAAAATATATCGGTTCTAACAATTCTTTACATACCTACATACAGTAACTAAAGTTATCCTGTTAACTATTTTGTCTGAAATTTTATTCATAAAAACGCGGTTTTTTTACCTTGTTCTGGTCATATGGAAAGTGTTTAAGAAAAAAAACCGCTGTTTACATTTTTTGCAAGGTTTAAATCTAAAAGACCCAGTAAGTGGCCTGTAAATTCAATTGGTTCTGTGCATCGCTAATGTCTATGGACCACGGTGACCGCAGGTGGTTAAAAGTGGTGTGTCAGGCATCTAAACAAAACAACCACGTGATATAGTTCGTCAGCCAATAGCAGCAGAACACTGATACGTCAAAGTTCGATAAAACAGTTTTGATTGGCTGTTTGACAATGTCTCGTGGTTTGGATTGTTTACTTTTTTTTTAATACCTAAAAGCATAGACTATAAAGCGTGGCCATGTTGTTTTTGACGGTCACTCCCCGTAATATCGAAACATAATAATCTTTAAATAAGCACCTTAGCATAATGAAAAAAATATAGAGTCGCAATAAAACGTCATTTTATTGATTAAGTATATTTAAGTATTTAGATAACCTTGAGTTCATAAGTTATTTTTCACAATGTTAATGTTATGCGCTACACTTTAAATAGGGTTTTATAGGTAGGATTATTTTTTTAGTTTATATTTTTACAACTAGGTCTGTATTCTACTCGGTAAAACTACTACTACGTATTGTATTCGTATCGTATTGTATTTAACCAAGACGCCATTAGGTACTTTCCAGGGGTGTGATTAATCTTTTAAAAGCGGCGTTCTGTCGGTCGAACGCTGAGAGAATTGAGAAGATTGACTTGAAAGAAAGTTGGCTAGTTATCTAATCCGAAAAATACAGTTCTAAATACACTCAATAACATGGCCGGTGACGAAAACGGTTAAAAAATGGGGCATACATGGTAGACAAGGATTTACCTACTTGGTAAAAAAAATATTAAACGGCCATAAAAAGATACGTTACGAGGGTCATGCCAAAAGAAATTAGATTCTCCATGCTCATTTGATTGATACTGGCTAAGTATAAGTTTTATAAGTTTCTGTTGAAAAAATGACAAGACGATTCTAACAAGCCCTAACACGACGGGTTTATCATGTGTCATTTAGGAGTTCCTATGGCCACCCTGAGTCTCCATCATCAGACCAGCTCGATGGTATTATATTATTGTATTGTCATCAGAACTAAAGGCGAATGCAAACTTTCAGCTTTATCGGAAACCGGGAAGTGGGTCAAAATTAACTTGGAAAATTTGACCCTTACATACTGATGCGACAAATACGAAAGACTAGTGGACTGTATTAATTAAAATTTACGCACGCATGCTCCGCGACATCAATGAGTTTGTGAAGGTAATAAGACCGTCAATTTGGATGGTAAAATACAAATGATTGCGTTCGGGCTTACCTGGGATCTCCGGTGTGACCGCTTCGCACCATCAGCAGCAGCCAGTTCGAGGGTTAACCCAGCGCTGGATCCAGATAGGCTTCTCCCTTCCCTGCTACACTTAGGACACTATTCCCACTCACACAAGCCAGATCGCAATCTTCTTTGTTAGAATTAATTAGTTTTGAACAGGAGATCGGTATACAGCTGAAATTGCCTTGCTACGAGATTTTATTTTATTAACGACAACGACAAGCCGCTACGCGGTTTCGAAGTTATAACGGAAGTCTATTCTATCAATGTTGCCAGTCTAAGGTGACACTGGAATCTGATCGTTCTATTGAAACTACCAGATTAAATAATTAATTCGACAATACTGAACATTCCGCCCACCTAAATGCGACGGTATACTAAATAGTTCCGCGGTATTTACCACGAAATTATACCTTAAACTACGAAAAATTAGCGTAGAGAACGTGACTTAATTGAACTCTACAATGAATTACGAAAACAACAATTACGATAAGTTACACTGATCTTGGGTTAACGAAAAGCAGTGTAAACGACAAGACGGAAACGATAAATTTAACTTAAATGTCGTTTGCTGATGGCAAAGGACAAATCTTTACAACCGGTCTTTTGTACTGCCCAGTGGCAGTCTTCACCGTTACTACTCTACATATTCCATCTGCACCTGGATGCAGAGCGATAATACGACCTAATGGCCAGTTAAGAGGCCTTAATAGTTCATTAACTATAAGCACTAATGCTCCTACGGTTATATTCGAATGTTGTTTATCCCATTTAGCTCTCTGTTGTAGTGTATGCATGTACTCACTATGCCACCTATGCCAGAAATCCTGGTGCATCTTTTGGATGAGTTTCCAACGTTGCATAACGCTTATCTTTAAGTCAACATAGTTTTCCTCTGGCATAATCGACAAAGGTTCCAGAGTCAAAAAATGACCTGGGGTTAACGCCGAGAGGTCATTAGCGTCCGAGCTGAGTGGCGTCAACGGGCGCGAGTTCAACATCGCCTCTATTTGCGTGAGTACCGTGTAGAACTCTTCGAAAGTAAGTCTTTGGGTACCAATGACACGAGCAAGGTGTGTCTTTACCGATTTGATGCCTGCCTCAGCCAGGCCATTGAAATGGGGACTACCAGGAGGGCTGAACGAAAACTTAATTTCCTGTGATTCCGCGGCCTTTTGCATGAGAGAACCAAGGTAGTTACTAGCACCGATAAAATTACGTCCTTGATCGGAAACGAGATGGCTACATCGGCCACGACGTGCGATGAGTCTCCGTAGAGCGGCCAGGAACGCCTCAGACGACAACTCGGAGGCGAGTTCGATATGAATAGCTTTCGTACTAGTGCAGACGAAAATGCAAATGTATCCTTTATAGGTTTTAGCACCGCGACCACGTCCGAGAGCGATATCGAAAGGTCCACCGTAGTCAACAGCACAACTCGAGAAACATTTCATTTGGTTTATCCGATACGGCGGATAATTTCCCATTAGCGGGGCGGGAGCGGTTAGCGGACGAACACGAAAACATTTAATGCAACCTGAAATCACCGATTGAATAACACGTTTACACGACAATATCCAAAATTTTTGAGCAAGGAGATTTTGAAGAGTCTGCGCACCGGGGTGCATGAAGCGAATGTGGTACTCCTGAATTATAAGATACGTAAGGCGATGAGAGCGCGGCAATAGCAGCGGATGCTTAATTTCAAATCCTATGTTAGCATTACCCAGGCGACCGCCCACCCTGAGAAGACCCGCTTCATCGATAAATGGTGACAATTTACGTAAACTCTTTGGTAGTGAGTTAGATGAACCTTTGCGTAGGTTTTCTAACTCCGACGGAAAAACACTCTCCTGCACGACTTTAATTAGGAACATAAAACCTCTATGAACCTCTGATGGCTGTAAAGGCCCGAAAACGCGTTTCTTGATAGATGATTCTTTGCAATTTTGTAAGAATCGAAACAAGTACGAAGTTACATGTTTCAATTTCGAAAAAGACGAAAACTTATTCAACAATGAATCGACAAAATTAGGCTCTTTGGATGTCAACAAGCTGAAAATACGCTGTTCCTCGTGTGTATCCTTAGGCGACAAGAAAGATAAGGACGAAGTCACAGGCCATTTCTCTTCAGGCTCGGCAAGCCATGAGGGACCTCTCCACCACAGATCATTAGAAACGAGGTCTGCAGGCAGCAAACCGCGAGAACCGCTATCCGCTGGATTCGAGTGAGTACTAACGTGCCTCCATCGATCAGGCGCTATGGTCTCCTGGATGCGACTGACACGATTTGCCACGAACGTCTTCCATTTTGACGGGCACGATTTTATCCACGACAAAGCTACACTAGAATCGGACCACGCGTAGATCTCCTCAATAAGGTAAAATGGTTTTAGAGCTTCAATGGTACTATTCATGAGCTCAGAGAGTAGCACAGCTGCTTGGAGCTCAAGTCTAGGGATAGATTGCTTGCGAAGAGGCGCAACCTTAGACTTCGCACAACAAAGGTTAACAAAAGACGAGCCTTCATTGTTAGCGAATCGACAATACACGACAGAGCAATATCCGCGCTCTGACGCGTCACAAAATCCGTGGAGTTGTAACGACACAAAAGGGCCAACAACACGGCGAGAGATTGCAATTGACGCCAACGTTGCCAGTTGCGATTTAAAACGCAACCATTCTGAGGCGATCTCAGATGGTGCGTCGTCGTCCCACGAGACGCCAGCCGTCCAGAGGAGCTGCATAAGATACTTAGCATAGAACGTAACGGGACCGAGGAAACCTAAAGGGTCATAAATACGCGCTACCTCCGACAAGATGGTACGCTTTGTGCAACGACAGTAATGAGTATCGGCAACACGGAAATAAAATGAATCAGACTGCGGCTGCCACAGCAGTCCCAGTATCTTAAGCGAGACGTCAGACATATCCTCGAAACTTTTGAAATGCTCCGAGTACAAGTCCGAGGAGGGAAGGCTATCAAGAAAGTCACGATTATTTGAGGTCCACTTTCTCAGATGGAAACCACCCGACGACAATATTTTTGTGAGTTCCACCTGAAGCAAGCAAGCCTGCTCGACAGAGTCCGCTCCAGTCACGACGTCATCGACGTATATATCGCGAGCGAGTACAGCGGAACCAGCAGGACAGTCAGCCACGGCATCCCTGGCAAGCTGTGCCATGGTTCGAAGAGCTTGAAACGGCGCAGAACAGACACCATACGTTACAGTTTTGAGGCGGTAGTCGCGCACGGGACCAACAGCGGAGGGCCGCCACAGAATGCGCTGAAACTCAGCATCTTCCTCAGGGACCAAAATCTGCCGGTACATCTGCCTAACGTCACCCGTGAACACCACAGCATGCCAACGGAAGCGCATGAGCAGATCGAAAATATTGGTTTGCAGTTTGGGTCCAGCGAGGAGAGTATCATTTAATGAAAGGCCCTTAGCGTCCTTCGCGCTGGCATCAAATACAACACGAAGGGGCGTGGTGACTGACTCGCGCTGAATACCGTGATGCGGTATATAATAAAACTGGCCCTCACTCGTAGAAGGAGGACTCACTTCTTCAAGATGACCACGTGACTCATAATCTTCCATAAATTCGACATACGACCTTTTGAACTCGGGGTTACAATCCAATTTGCGTTCTAACGATTGAAAGCGCTTTAAGGCGATTTCACGAGAATGGAAGAAGGTAGGTTTGTTCGTAGCTTCGACGAAAGGTAGGGGCACTACGAATCGACCTTCTCCGTTACGGTAGTAATTATTGGCAAAATAAACTTCGCAAAGTTGGTCCTCCTTCGACACGAAAGGTTTAATCGGAGAACTAACATTTTCTAATTCCCAAAACTTTTTAATGGAATCATCCAACGACAGCGTTTGCGAACGATTCGACACGAACAGGCAATGTTTATTATTACTACGACAAGGTACGAAAGCGTTCGACGCGAGTGGACTTGCGTCACACTCACCCATTAAGATCCAACCGAAGATAGTATTCAATGCCTTCGGTTGTCCGGGCTTCCCTCGCTTAAGACCAGGCAGCATCGACGAAGCGAAAATATCTGCGTTGAACAAAATATCTACTGGCCCTGGTCGAGCAAAGTCAGGATCCGCGAGCGACAAATTATTTATGTGCGACCATACCGACGAGTCGACAGGTTGGGTAGGCTGGTCAGCACATATCGACGACAAAACGAGAGCGTCAAACGTAATGATCGCCGACGAAGTTGCGTTACCGGCCGGCCTAAAGTCACATGACAGCGAGCCGAGCGGTTGAGCGACAGTATTGCCAATCCCGCTTACGGAGTGTTGGCTACGACAAATGTTAAAACCTAGCATTTTTACACAAGAATCCGAAATAAAATTACATGCGCTGGCGCAATCTAGGAGTGCGCGCACTGGTCGAAAACTACCTGAACTGTCTTTAATTAAAACCCTAACAGTCGAAAATAGAACAGTGTTTTCCCCAGTCACCGAAGTTAAAACCGTGTTACTACCAACATTACTTAATCCCGGCGGCGCGTTGTCCTCCGCGGCAGGCGGTGACAGCTGAGTAACTTTGGTAAAATGCAACAAAGTGTGGTGGGAACAACGACACACACTACAACGAGAGGCACGACAAGCTTTTACACGATGAACATTCGAGAAACATAAAATACACAAACCCTTTTCCTTGACGAAATTAAAACGAGAATTTGTGTCAAGATTCAAAAAATCATTACAAGTATCAAGACTGTGCTGGCCAGTACAAAAGCTACAAGTTGGGCGAGAAACTACAAACGATGCTTTTTGTTTGCTCACATTATTATGAACATGTTTGTTAACGCCTACCCTTTTATACGAAACAATAGGATTACTAGCAGGTGAAGGCGTAACGTTTGACAAATAAAGCGCCTTGTATTGTTTTTCAATGAAAGCCTGAACGTCAGTTAATAACGGAATTTCATCACTATCATGCTGGAGTTGGAATGCCTCACGGGTGCATTTATCTAATTTAGACCACAACAAATGGAACAGCATGAAATTCGTGTCCGGTAATCCATATTTATCCAAAACCGATAAATTTTCCGAAAATGCCCTATGGACGCGTTCAAGGTCACATGCCGACTTAATTCTAATCGGTTCACACGATAACAATTTCTCATAATACGAGTAATGTGAGGCAATTTGTCGTTTTTTATCATAATATTTACGTAAACAGTTATATGCATCCAAATAACTTTCATGGGTAAGTGGGTAGTTTTTTATCAACTCATAAGCGGAATTTTGTACACACGATAGCAAATAGTGTAATTTCTCGACATTAGAAATATTCCGGTTATGAATTAATGAATCAAAAAGTTGTATAAAGGATACCCAATTTTCTAACTTACCGTCGAAAGGTTTAATGTTTATTTTAGGCAATCTCGCTACCACTGTTTCGTCAACCCAAGGCTTTGTTTCACTTTCCAGCAATTGCCCGCGACGCAGTCTAAATTTAATGTCTAATAACTTTTTCTCAAATTCAAAAGTAACACTCATTTCTTCACTACGATCCGACGGATCCAATAACGACAATACTTTCCGTTGCGCACAATGAAAATCATCCGCTATTTCTTTTAAATCACGTTCACTAAAACCTAACAACTCTGTTTTTTCGATATATTCAAGTCGCATTATGGCGTAATCTCGCGATACTCTATTGTTATCAACTTCGACAGTCTCCGACACTGAGCTATGTTCGTGATTTGACATTTTGAACGTAAACAATACACACTAACGAATGAATGAATAATTTACAATTTTACCAACAAAAACTAAATTGCGATAAATTTATTTAATCTATGGTACGAGGATGTACTGCCAACCTAAACCGATAACGACAAAAAAATGGCGTACAACCAACTACATAAAATCTCGGCCAAAGCAACTTCTTAACTACCTTCACACAAAAAAAATAAAAAATTATAACGCAATAATATCTTGAAACATACGTACGAAATAACGAAAAATATTCACTTTTCAATAAAATCTGGTTCGAATGACCAAAATGATGCGACAAATACGAAAGACTAGTGGACTGTATTAATTAAAATTTACGCACGCATGCTCCGCGACATCAATGAGTTTGTGAAGGTAATAAGACCGTCAATTTGGATGGTAAAATACAAATGATTGCGTTCGGGCTTACCTGGGATCTCCGGTGTGACCGCTTCGCACCATCAGCAGCAGCCAGTTCGAGGGTTAACCCAGCGCTGGATCCAGATAGGCTTCTCCCTTCCCTGCTACACTTAGGACACTATTCCCACTCACACAAGCCAGATCGCAATCTTCTTTGTTAGAATTAATTAGTTTTGAACAGGAGATCGGTATACAGCTGAAATTGCCTTGCTACGAGATTTTATTTTATTAACGACAACGACAAGCCGCTACGCGGTTTCGAAGTTATAACGGAAGTCTATTCTATCAATGTTGCCAGTCTAAGGTGACACTGGAATCTGACCGTTCTATTGAAACTACCAGATTAAATAATTAATTCGACAATACTGAACACATACATACATAGGTATATACATTGCAAGTTAAATAAAAGCTTTTAAAAATTTAATTCTGCGGAAATCTGCTTAGTATTTATTTTTTCTGATTTAATCTGGCACGAATTAGCGGTTATAATGGAACTTAGTCGACGAGATCTTCGAGTTATGATTTATTATGACTTTAAAAAGGTTTCATTGCCAAGGGCTCTGATTTTCATACAAAATGGACCCACCTAGAGATGGGTGCCACATAGACTCAACGATTTGCAGAAAGAACGCCGCGTGGATTGGTGTAAATTTATGATAAATAAATTCGAGGCTGGCAAGAAGATGATATACTGACAGGTGACGAAACATGGTTGTGTAACTATGATTCTGAAACAAAGCGGCAATCAACGGTATGGTGCGATGAAGATGAACCGACTCCAACAAAATGTCGCCGAGCACGAAGCACACAGGATCAAATGGTTGCCTCATTTTTCTGCAAGACAGGGCATATTGCGACTGTGGTGCGAGAGGATGAAAGAACTGTCAACTCAGAATGGTATGTGGCAGTTTGTGCTCCCCAAGTGTTGTCAGCTTGGTGTGACAAGCGGCCAAAGCCAGGAACCCAGCACCAACTCTGGCAACAAGACAACGCCGGCCTGCACACTTCTGCCAGAACACTCGACTATTTTAGTTCGATAAATGACACTATACTCCCTCACCCGCCATGTTATTATATTTGTTTCCCAAAATTAAAGAAAAATTTAAAGGAAGGCGATTCAAAACCAAAGAATTATACCCTAGCTGGCTGCCTATAATTATGACATTTATGTGGTACCCAAAGAACAATGGTCAGTGACAAACCCCTAAACCCTTAGGTTCTATGCTGTTCTTAATTAGGTACATCCAGCTCGTGGCCGTACCCTCTCGGAACAGGCGCCCACGACACGTACTGACTAGCCAACTCACAACTCACAGGCCAACACCAGCTTAGCTTCTTACACACCACAGCGTCTTCTACGGAGGAGACATAGATATCCCACTACTCGCTTTACACGTGGGCAACACCACTTTGCTCCGGTACCGGAGAGGTAGTATACAAAATCAACATCCGGACCGAGTTTCTAGCGACGTTTCTTCTAAGTCTGACCTAACGTAAATTTCCGAGGCATTGTTAGCACATAAATCGGTTGTTTGATATTTTCCCTAGCTCTAGTTTAAAGTCGGTTCCATAAGAGCATCCTTAGGCATGCTATTTAGTGTAAAACCCAAGTAAAACCCCTTTTCTGCGCTGAGCTCCCCTCACTAGCTCGCTCTCTCTCCGGTGAAGTAGTCAACCGTTAGAGGCTAACTACATAAAACTCCTTCAAAGAAAGGTGAATAAAGCCTAGCTCTTTATTATCGGTTAAATTGATTATTTTTATCGTTACATACCCCACGTACGCTGCAGTATGTAACAGAGAAGATTAACACTCACAGCCGATTTTCTCACCAATATTCACGCTCATCGCTGGTTTCTTCAATATATTTTTAAAACTTTACAAAAACCACCAATTCAGACGATTTTAAAATTTTAAAAACAAAATTCCTCCTGATTATTTTGATCACACTCAATTTAAAAGTTGATGTAGAAAACGCTAAAATTTTACACTTTTATCAATGAATGCTACGAGTTTGGCGATTTTCGTACAGGTATATGTTCATATTCTAATTAAACGGCCACAAAAACAAAAGTATACCTTCATCGGTCGCCTTTGCTTCAGAATTTTAACTATTAACAAAAAAAAAGGGCATATCACAGCGCGGGAAATTCCAACGCGTTGCTCTGCCGGCGACTGCAGCCGGCCGAACTTCAGTGTCAGTCGGTCAGTAATTTAAGTATTGCAGTTGGGTATGTTATTCTTTAACGCTACCGCTATGAGTTCGCTTTCTAACTCTACGAGACTCGATTAAAAGCTGTTCGCAAAGCAACTTGTAGATACCTACCAGCAGACTTGAGAAATCGATCGGTAGAAAAAATATACACTAAATCGCATGCGCCTTCGCCAACATCACAAAGAACCCCGAGCATACAAAAAAATATTTAACCGCTTTACGTTCATTTTTTAATTAAAATTTTCTAGTATTCAATCCTCAATCATTTACCCGGAGCATCTTAGTTAGTAGCTACGGATATAAATCGGTTATCTATCTTAAGCCAAAAAAAAAGCCCGGATTTCGTTTTGTTGAAAACATTTCGACAAATTTTGTTTGCCTATTGTTTCATTGGTCCGAAAAATCACTTCGAATTTTTACGATTGGTCTCTAACTTAACATGTCATTGTCAAAGGACAAATAACTCGGCCGGGAAAAGTATTTCGGACCAACGATATGTTTAGAAAAAAGATTGAGAAAAGCTCTCATCGCATAAAAGCAAACAATCCGGAAAGTTTTCGGACAAGTGAAATTCGGACAAAAGTTTTTAGTGGTTGCGACAGGTCACGTCGAAAGTCCGTCAACGAACTTGGATTTTTCATGGTAAAGAATTAGATCACAGGGCGTGAGAAGTTACATCTGTCATACAGCTTTTCTTTCAAGGATTTATAAAAGGTAGGTATAATATTCATAAATTACACTTGAGTAACGTCAACCTAACATACGGATGGCAATTTGATTATAGGGGTATTCCAGTGTGGATGTGTGCATCAATATTAGTTAGTGCGGCACGGCAGGTTTAATATGTAGGCGGGGACATTTCCGGACCTTAGATAAATTCATTTCTTATGCTGGAAACTAGCCCTAGTGGCTCACTACTAACATAGGTAATATGAGTACTTAGTGGTAAATAAAGCCAATACAGTTTTAATGATTATTTTTTATTGCATAATATGTGATAATAAATCGTCATTCTTTATTTATTTATTAAGGTCCAACCCAACAGTTATTACAACAATGAAAATGAAATGAACATGTGACTCTTAAATGTACAACACATGTTAAAAATATTAATTACAACACGGACGACTTATTCATTCTGGTTATACAGGGTGTTTGGCAGTCGGGTGTAGGGGTTTTGAGGGATGATAGTAAGGGTCATTCTGAACATTTTTGACCACATTTACTATTATGCTAAGTTTCACGGTTTCCGAGATATTGATCATTTTAATAGGATTTTTTGTAATTTTTCCTTATGTCAGTGATACGAAAAACCCCTTAATTCAAGTATTAATTTAAAAAAAAAACAGTGTTTTCTTGCATGACTTGAATCACTATGAAATAAGGAAGTTTTAAAGCTACATGCCATTTTTTTTTCTTTACAACTTTTTGAGTAACCTCACAAAATTGGTTTTTCCATACTTGGTGAAAAACAAACGCGGGGTTCTCTTAGTATGGAGAAAGTAACTCTTGCGCGTTTACTCAAAAAGTTGTAAAGAAAAAAAAATGGCATGTAGCTTTAAAACTTCCTTATTTCATAGTGATTCAAGTCATGCAAGAAAGCACTGTTTTTTTTAAAATTAATACTTGAATTAAGGGGTTTTTCGTATCACGGACATAAGGAAAAATGACAAAAAATCCTATTAAAATGATCAATATCTCGGAAACCGTGAAACTTAGCATAATAGTAAATGTGGTCAAAAATGTTCAGAATGACCCTTACTATCATCCCTTGAAACCCCTACACCCGACTGCCAAACACCCTGTATATGCAAGGGCGTGAGCGAGAACTAAGCGAGCGCTCTAATGACAGGCACGTGTATCTGTAGAGCTAATTATGTACAGTCACCAGCAATAATATATTATACAACATTAGGCGCAAAAATATCTGACACGCTCTTATACCTCTAGTAATAGACCTTGCAAAGAAAACTTTAAATATACTATATCACTATAGTCTGTGTCAATTGAAATTGCCATAGATGTAAACAAATTAGTACAGTTTGACACATAACCTCAAATATTCATAAAGCGTGTTTTTG
Source organism: Acleris laterana (assembly GCA_963966035.1). Lineage (NCBI taxonomy): Eukaryota > Metazoa > Arthropoda > Insecta > Lepidoptera > Tortricidae > Acleris > Acleris laterana. The sequence goes on from OZ014447.1 coordinate 14,062,621, forward strand.
TTAGGTGGTTATTGAATCTTAAACTTAATGTAAAAGTAAAGATCATGTGTTTAAATCACCAAAAATAAATCAAATCATTGCTGCTCACTTGCTCTTTAAAAGCACGTGATTAACGAATTATAATGTTAAATTCTCATCAGCTTACCTACTTAGGCCGGCTTTACACTTAGTAAGTTTACTTACGTAAGTAGGGACGCAGTTATTTGTTAGACTAAGATAGAAATATTTTTTTCTCATTCTAACAGATAGCCGTGTCCCTACTTACGTAAGTAAAACTTACAGGTGTAAGACCGGCCTTACGTCAATCTTATACATTTTGTCGATAATGAAAATCGCTAACTTTAAGGTTATGTATGTATGTATGTATGTGTGTATGCTACCAGACAAAAATGCATGGTCTGAACCCGAAACATAGTCACTATAGTCAGTAATAATTTGATCAATTGCAAAAGCTTTATCTTGTCTAGGGGACACCGTTGATGTAGGAAAACGTATCGAAACTTTTATGTGGTCATCTTGCACCGTGTTATATTATAAGTTATAAACAAATAAAAGTAGGTAGGTTTTTTTTTCTCCTTTTTCTTCCTTTATCTCTCACGTAATATTGTTGGCATGTTTTCCTGCTGATCTACGCTATGTTATTTGATATTATATTTATTGCTTTATATAATGCTACATCAAGTAGTACCATTGTAATATGTTTATAAAATGACTGACTTCTGAGTTTCTTGCGGCGTTTCTTCTCATCAGTCATCATCATCTTGGGAAGCGTTTGTAGATTCTTGACGTGTAAAAGTGCCCGTATGGCCTACTTACTGAATAAATATCTTTTATCTTTTTTATCTTTATCTTTTACTTACGTACAAACAGGAAAATAATAAACAAAAAATAGACAAAAACAAAGATTTGTACAAAGGCGAACTTATCCCTTTTAGAGATCTCTTCCAGTTAACCTTTGAGCGATTGCATCTTCATTAGGCCCCTGGTCAAATAAATATTCACTGATTTTTCTTTCCCAAGCGCAGGGTAATAAATAGTTTGACCCTCCTCCTACTGTACTCCTCCCCCCTGTCGAGAAGTAAAGATTGCCTACCCGGTGATTTGGACCTATTTGCTTGTATAGGTACTACAAAGACTGATGATGGGTAACGGGCAATACTAAAAAGTGTAACTATTTTCTGGACAAAAAACGGACAGCTATGGTTAAAAAATATACTTGTAGTTAAGAGTGTATAGAAACTTGAGTAGATCATTTGCACATTATATCTTTTTTTCCCTGTTTGTCACATTTTGTTCGGATTGAAGTGCTGCTCAACGCATTACTGGCTACGCACTGCGGTCAGATTGTCTGTTAATATTTTAAAATCTCATTCGTACACTTCCCACGTACATTTTTAATGGCTTACATTTAACTCAACTAATACCGGTATTAAAAAAAACTCACCAAACAACAACATATTAATCCAAAGAATGCACTAATTTTCGCACTTAACCACGAAAACCCACTGAAGAACCACCCACTAAAAGTCTGCAGTGCTTTAGCCGCCATGTTACAACACGTCAATCGTACATTTTCCGAATTTCACAAAAAGAAAACAATAGCGTGACCCTGCCAACGAACGGACCGAATGAGTGAGCTGATAGCTAATATCTTATCACTATCACCCTTCAATGCGATACCGTATGATGCGGCCGTCATAATTGTCTATCTATAATAACGTGCGGGGTTTTATTTGACGAAGTGGTTAGCCCTGGTGGTGGTGAACTGGTGTCCCTGTCTACGAAGATAGCGGGCCCGGGTTCGGTTTATCGTATTAGTTTTAGCATCGGTATTAGTAATAGGTGCCTAAGGTACTCTGTCTACGCAATCTATAGTGTTCTGTTTAATTTCGATAATGCTGAGAGTCAGGGGAGTAGGTGGCAGTGCGGGAGAAGGAACTTAACAGCAATAAATCGGTAAAATGAGAGTCCAATGTCGTAGCAAAGTCCTACTGCTCGCTGCTTGCTGTCTTCATACTTTAAGGGCCTGCTAGACTGTCGCCTGCAAGCCTCCGACGGCGCGACCTTGGTCGGAGGCTTGTCGCCAAGGCCGTCGGTAAATTGGATCATTTGCTGGAAACAACTGTCTACACGATCACGGTCTTGCCATTTGGCCCTACTTTGAAAATCGAAGTTCGAAGTTACGTTAGCTCTATCCCTGTCACTCGTCAGAAAGGGATGGAGCTAACGTTTTAACTTCGTTCATCGTTTAACGTTCGAACTTCGATTTTCAAAGTAGGGCCTAAGGTCGCACTGTCGGAAGGGCTTGCTGTCGTGCATACGGGACTTGTTATACATTTCTCTGTAAGCAGAGCCCTAACTTCACCAACCTTAGTATTAACTTAACACAATTTAATTTTTTTCCAAAATACCAAGCGTGGTAGAGCAATGCTTTTACTATTCGTAAAATATACGTAGATGACTCCCTAGTCAATGATTTTTTTTTAATTTTTATCTTGAATTTCTGAAATATGTGGTGTTTTCATTCGCGTTTCTCGTTAATTACCCAAATATCTCGTAAACTAACAATTTAAAAAAATCTAAAAAAAATATGAATAAACTGTAATTCTATGGAACTTGCTAACTATGTAAACAAACAATGTATTGAAATTGACATCTAATGTCAATTTTAGTATGGCGGCTTGTTTACATAGTTAGCAAGTTCCATAGAATTACAGTTTAGGTATATCCTATTTAAGCTAAGCTTTCAAATGATTTTATAAATATAAGGGTTATAAATTACTTCTATTCTATTCTATTCTATTACTTTAACTCATTATTTCTTATGACCTTATGACATGATAGGTTTGACTTAAGTTTTTATTATTATTACTGTTTATGACATAAAACATGACAGGTTTAAAAAAAATCGTTTTTCGTTTCTTTAACTGCAAAAAAGAATAAGTAAAAAAATAAAGCACACTAAGGTCACAAGACGTGCAGGATGGGCGGTTCACTTGTGAGCTAGCCATGTGGTAGTTATTATCAACCATAATAGGTATTTTGATGAAAAAGTGTCTACACAAATAAAATGTTGTACTTACTTGTTACTTTTATAAATATTACGACCGATATTAGGTAAAAATATCAACTAAGTATAGTCTAGTAATTACCTGTTGTATAAGTAGTAATAAGTAGAACCACCGAAACCGCATGTTACACCAACACGACGCGACCAACTGACTAACCAAGTAACTGTTAGCTCACTTAATTATTAACAAGAGACACCTTCATAAAACTTTCGCACTTTGACTCAATGTTGGCTGAATGACAAACGATACATATTATATTAACTACGAACCTGTGGTTGCCTACAATACGTTGTAGTTGACTAATGTCCGTTTCCTATATCCTAACCGCGGATAGACTAGGTTTTTTCGGGTTAAAATTAATCATTTTACATCGTTTAACCTTACTTACCCATGGGAACCGACATAAGTTTTCTCATGTTCTGTGCCTCGAGCACGATTTTTATCCCCTATATGTCTAGTCGGCACGGTGAAACACAGAAGTAGGTACCTAGCTGTACGTTTTAGTATCTTGTCGCGGCTGTCACGTTACTAAGACAAGGTACTGAAATATACAGCCGCTTTTGAGTTTGACTGTAGCTAAACACACTATTAGATTTAAGTATTAGTCGGACCCTAGCACCGTCGGTTCTGCGCCTCGTCTACTTAATTTGTGTAAAGTATTAGTAAAGAGCCACCGGAGTAGAGGCAGACGAAGCGAATGGCGGGCGCATGCACTCAATCGGGACGAATGGCGGAAAAGAGGAGAGGCCTTTGCCCAGCAGTGGGACACCCGAATAGGACAACAACAAAAAAAAGTAACCAATAAAGTTTTACTGCTGCCGTTGTCATTGTGTTAGAAGCCAACTGCCAAAAGCCAATGTTATGTAAATGCCATTCCTGTACTCTTTCTTCTTTACCGATACTCTGATAGAGTATTTCACCAACCGCAATACAAAGTTTGACTTACGACCACCTAAATAACAGAATGTATTTGCCATGTAAACGCGAGTATAGACTCCCCAGTGAATAGGCGCAGCATATTCAATGAGGGTCGCGTGGACAGTGTTCTAGCGGAGTAGCTAGAACAAGGCAGTGCTCCGGCACAGCACTGGCGACCGATAGGTATCTGGGGGCACACGCAAGCAAGATGCATAACGGTGGATTTAGACCAAGCGAACGAACAAGAATTCTATGGCATTATCTCTTACGTTTTCTTTGTAAAAATAAAGACAAAACATGATCTAGAGCATTGGCTCGTTTGGTCTATACCCACCGACCGTAACGTTAACGTTGGTGATCTTTAAATGCTTGGTGTTTGTCATAAACACTGCAGAACGCAACTATACGTGAGCGTGAGATAGAATACATCATGCTCACTTTTACATATTATAGTTGCGTCCCGCATTGTCCGACGCGATCAATCTACATCAATCCTAAGGGCGTTGTTCTTAAAGAAGGCGAATGCGCGATCATCCCAAGTTAGCGCGAATTTTACTCGTACGAACGCGCAATGGAACATACCGAGGGCCTACTTTGAACATCGAATTACGTTAGCTTCATCCCTTTCTCTCGATTTAGTCTAGAGTGACGAGTGACAGGGTCTCTGCACCCGAAGTTTCGAATTTAGTGGTTTGTGGTAGGTAACGTATCAGGTCTTGAATAGGCATTCACGTTCTATTAGGCGACGCCATACATTATGATAGTTAGCGAAAATCGCTAACGATAGCGTTATGCATCTTTTTTAGGCCCTCAGAACTTAAATGCCTTAAATACCTGCCTTGGGTCCTAAGAGTTGGGCATGCTAACCTAACTCACTCAATTACATGTTCTATCAAATTTCCGTTGTGACACGATAATTTGCCATATAATTGAAGGGATACTTTTCGTCGCACAACGGAACTTATTTAGCTTAATTGTTCGTATGGTTAACTACGCTTAACTATGGTCCAACTTTTTGGTCCTCACCCATACACGACACGGATATCACTCGAATACCATCGACATTCTTGGTTTTATACAAGGTTATCGCCTAGCTTTTACCTCTGAGTCCGTTGCGTAAAATTAGTTTCTCGCTATTGCATCGGGAACGGTTCGGGTTTTTGGGATAATAATGTGTCTGTCTCCAGACTATAAATAATCTCAGTTTCCCGTAGGTAAATCGATTGAGGCGTTAAACCGTAAAGATGGAACAAACGAACAAACAAACACACTTTCGCTATCATAATGAGTAAGGTTTCATGTTCTATGTACTAACAGGGGGGGTGTTATTCTCTGAAAAGCAATGGACGGTCGGACGAACGAGCGAAATCGCATCGGCGAGTTTAAGTAGTCGCGTCAGAGCAAACAAAATACATTTTAGCGCGTGCATTTTCAATTAAGCAGCCTTATACGTTCAATCCATCGGCAGAAATCATGCTGCTAAATTGAAAATACACCCGCTAAAATATGTTTTGTTCGCACTGACCGGACTACTTAAACTCGCCGCTCCGTCCGTCCGACCGTCGTTGTTCAGAGAATCACTACCCAGTCCGTTGTCCAATGAGACCTAATTCTATCTTTGTGGTGGAAACAGTCGAGCAGTCACGCGTTAGTAGCGAGCGATGCAGAATCGATAGTCGCGCGATTGTATTTTTCACTTAGTTTTGTTTTGTACACGTCGCCAAGAAATATATTAGAGCAGTCAAGATGAGGCTCCCAAAAATATCTTAACTGGACTTTGTTTAATTATGTACATATAAATAATAATAATAATAATAGAGCTGTAATGCTCGAAGGGCGGATGTGTTGCATAAGTGGCGAGTGGTCGTTTAACCCTTTTCCAGGCCTTGCTAAAGTAAGGATACCAGCAAGAAATGGAATAGAGCCACGAATTGGTAACTTCCTGAAGGATACTGATCCATAAAGTCATATTTCAGGAAAGTTCAATTAAATTTGAGTCATAAAATGTAGGTAGTTAAGTTCAATTTTGAGCGCCATGAATGTGGTCGATGAAATGATGTGGTGAATCGACCTTGTGCAGGGTCCGTCCGGATCGCTACCACCATCTTATCCATTAACCTACGGCCAAACAGCAGTGTTCCCATTGTTGTGTTCCGGTTTGGGGATAAGACAGCCGGTGAAATGACTAGCATAGAGGCATTCCATCTTAGTCCTCAGGGTTGGCAACGCATTTGCAGTCTCAGGATTGCATTGCAGTCTTGTGAATGCGAATGTCTATGGGTCACAGTGTCCACTTATCATCAGGTGGCCTGTGTGCTCGTTTGTCTTCTCTACCTATGCCATAAAAAAAAAAAAAAAAAATGTACTATGCCGGAAAAAAATTAAAGTCCAGAAGCTCCTCTCCAACCTTAGCCCCTCTATGTCTATGCAATTCTTTTAGAAGGCCCATTATATTGAGTTGGCGCGTCTTCGCCTGCTATTTCAACCGTATTGCATTGGCTGGGCAGGCGCCATGGTTTCACCAATCCATATCAATTCATTCATATAGCCTAAATATTATTAATGTTCCCATCCTTCTTAAATAGTCCTATACTTGCCGGTGGTTGCTCGTGGGAGCATACTTCTATAGTGTGAACTCAGGTACACTCACCAGTTGGTGTCCCATTACTTTATTTAATTACATACACATACCTTCACGCCTGTCTCCCAATGGGGTAGGTAGAGATCATGGAACGCCAGGTGCACCGATCTAAACACACAATTTCCGCTTCCTCTACATTCATCAATCTCTTCATGCACGTACGTCGGTTTCGGGTGCTTTAGATTTGGCCCTTATTCAGTACATCGCGAATCTGATCTGATTTATTTAAATAAACTTGTCTAAAGGGTCTCTACGTGTTGGCTTCGGCTCCATATAGTCAAGGACTTTAATTGTTAAGCCACTATGGAACCTTGTCTGAACGTTGATCAATAATTTTAGCGTAATTTCTTTCATATGGTTTGACGCTGTCATTATGATAGGGTTCCATAGTGGCTTAACAATTAAAGTCCTTGACTGTATCTAAACGCCCTACAAAGGTCCGGGACTCACAGTCTCGGGATTGGTAAAGGTAAAGAAATATAAATACTTAGGAACCAAATAAAAAAATATTTCAGATAATTATACATCCATATTATGTTAGTATATAATGTTAAAAACTATATTAGTTGACACATAAATTACAAAATAAATAATCATTTACAATTAAATAAGTAGCTTAATCATTAAAACTCGTCATAGTTGGCCCTAGGCGAGCGCCTGGCTGCCCAGGCGATACATAATTTTATAAATAAAAATATCAGAGAACAATGTCACACCAATTGATAAACTAGTCCAGAACTTAGCTCTAGTCTATACTATGGGTACTAGACAACTAGACAATGATATAACAATATTATGAAGAGGATTCTTATTTTAAACCCCTTACGCAAAGAGTGGGGTGTTATTAAGTTTAACATGTGCTTGTTTGTATTTATGTAAATACTTTTTTGTACAAAAAAAAACAATACAATAAAGATAAATAAGAATGTAAAAAGGCATAGATCTGTGCCTTTCTGTGGCATCATAGCTCCCAATCGGATAAACTTATTCAGATGAGGTATTCTTAAAAATAAAGATAATTTTTACCTAGGTTGCATGAAAATCAGTTGGGTTGTTAAAGAGATATCAACTAAAAAAATAAAGAGTCAGGGGGGTGTTTAAACTCAGATTGCCCTTAAAGTATAACATATTGGCTTTGTATGTAAGTTTTTGACTGTGGGTATGTCAGTAGAAAACTATTGGATTCAATATCAACTTAAATCATTTGTGACCAATTTGTTTTTTTTTTAATAAGGCAAAACCATAAAGCATTCTTTTATGGGTTAAACCAGTAATTATTTAGTTTGACATCTTGCATGTATGACTCTTCATACTAATTTAACCCATCACATTTCCTGTAGCCTAACTAATCTACAGAATTATTTGAATTTGAAACTCAATTAGTGGTTCAAACTAAGATTGATATTGTAATGGTACATTTATTTATATGATATAACATACCATGGATCAATTTTATAAATCAAACACGTTGTTTATTGTGTTTGGCCGCTTACTGTTTATGCAGGGCCAGACCGTGAGCTAATACTACTTAGGCGCATATACTAATTAGGGGGATTTTTTCGCATTATCCTCTATTGTCTATTTTTGACTTTGACTTGGCTTAGCTGGGGGCCCCTTGAATCCACGGGGCCCTGGGCTGAAGCCCAAAAAGCCAAATGGTAGATCCGGCCCTGTGTATATGGTTTGTATCCTATTTGAAGTCGACTTGTACTTGTGTTACTCTTGCCTTCTAAATAATGTAGCTATATTGAAAGTCATTATTACAATGATATTAATGAGTTAATTTTGGGCCACCAAGTAACCAAGTTTGGGCATGCGGACTGAGAAGTGCATGGTGGGAGATATGGTGGAAGTTAATGACATCACAAACCATATTCTAAAGACATATTTAGCTTTATCAGTGGAGTTATCAATCCTAAAAATGTAACAATTATGTTTTTTGATTTCTCCTTGAACGCGCTGAGCAGCTCTGCAGTGTGACATGGATGCATAACAAAGTATGGTCGGAAGAATATTGGATGTTCTTGCTGAGTTATAACAGAGTAGAAGTCCTTTTCATTTATACTGAAATAATGAAATTAAAATATTACTTATACATGAAATTTTATTACCAAAGCATACCTACATACTTAAATGCAAAATGGCTGCTGAAAAATATCGATTTTTGTATATTAAAACTATGTATGCTAGATCTAAGGTTAAAATAAATTCTAAGCTTTTCAATACTTACTTTATAAAAGACATGTGCCTAATTTTATCTAAAGTCAGTAAAACACCCGATGCATCCCAAATATTGAAACTAAATATCGGCACTCCGTAACTTTGGTTGTAAGATATAACATATTCTGCTTTGAAAAGCGTACTTCCATTTTTTGTCTCACTTTCTATAAAAGTTTCCTTTATTAGATACGATTTGTGAATGTCGACTTCATTTCTTTGGAATTTCCAGCTGTCTTTTATTCTTTCCGATGCCGTCAAGAATTCTTTGGCTGAATATAAAAATTCTTCACAAGTTAGGGCGTTCATATTGAATAAAATTAATAAACATATTTACTATAATTCAACCTAAAAAACAACAAAAAAAGTATCTCTACTTCTGATTCTGAAGATAGGTGTTGTAAAGGTGTAAAAGTCATAACAAACAAAAGTTAAATAGGTAACTAACAGGCATGTTCCAGACACATCTTTGTCATTTTTCCGAGCAGTTTTCAATTAAGATATATGTGAAATTATTAAAAAAAACCGTACACATTACAGATTAGAGGCTAATTATTTTAACGGGAGTTGATTTTAAAGGACTTTATAAATACATAAAATTAACCCCTCGGACGTCGGTATATACTTTGTACATCTTTTTCGAAAACATTAGACATATGTCTAATGATACGTCACTTAATGTTATAATAATATTTTAAAAAATGCTTTACATGTATTTATAGTTTAATTTTACAAATTTGTCGGCATAATGCTACAGTACCCCAACGAAAATGTTATACATTTTAAGGCACTTGTCATAATAAACTGCAAACACAATAACAAACTTCTAAGAATGCTCAAAAATTTTTCTGTGACTGTACAACCATGCCAAATTACAGCTTTGTAGTACCAAGAGTCTCTGAGCTAAACCCGGGACAGACGGACTAGGCGAAACTGTATGGGTTCCTCGTTGACTACGGAACTCTAAAAACACAACCCTACAGAAGATTTAAGACAATTATGACGTTTAACTGTCAACGTCACTGTCATCGGACTTCGAGAATATAATATCCCACCCCCCTCCCCACTGCAAGTTCGTACTTCGCACTTGTACCTGGTTGAACAAAGTTGGATAGAAAACTTGCGTATCTTGATATACGCGCCACACCGACGACCTTTAATTATTTATCTCTTCCAGAATATTGGGCATTCATCATTGAGCGCTGCTTCCGTTCGTACGTGGCACAAAACAAGTTAGTAACTAAGATCGTTTTGCGTATGTAACAAAGTTTTGGAACTGCCTTGAAAAACGTTTCTAGAAAACAGCTTTTACAGAAGAATACCATTCATCTAAGAAAACTTGTAAGTCTTATCAGCCAGCTGTACAGTTTACTTAAATCAAGTTCACTCATGTAGAAGTTAAAGTTCAACAGTGTAATTTGATAATGTATTTATTTTACAGTTGTTTCCCAATAATAAAAGACATGGACACCTTAAAGAAAAATTGGTTCACTGAGACTTGTGAACTGTGGCCCGGGGGCACATTTTCCTTTGAAGTAAAGGAAGTACTTTATAATGAGAAGTCTGAATATCAAAATGTGCAAGTTTTTGACACCTCAAGCCTCGGGAGAGTTTTGGTGCTCGATGGGATTATTCAGTGCACTCAGAAAGATGAATTTTCTTATCAGGTATTTATAACTTATTTTGCTAAGAGGTAAACTTTGTGCAGATGTAGTGCATAATCACACAATATCATGCCTTGTCGGATACATTAATTCTCATGTTGCTTTCGCAATTAACTTATCAATGGGTACTAAAGTCGACTGAGAAAGCAAGCTGTGTGTGGGTTTTTTAAACTGAAAATGTTTTTTCTAGGAGATGATATCCTTCCTTCCACTGTGTTGTCACAGAAACCCTGAGAGGGTACTCATAGTGGGTGGAGGTGATGGTGGGGTGGCGAGGGAAGTGGCCAAGCATCCTAAAGTCAAGGAGATTGTTCAGGTGAGTCTTGATATCTGTTTAGGTTAACTTGATAATTGTTGACTTTAAACAGACTGGGACTTGGTGCTGAGAGCAGGGACCGGAAAACCCGTTCCTTTGCTTAAGCCGTTCGAACGGCTTACCCGTTCATACGGTAAGCCAATCGTTTCGGTAACCTCTTCACCGGCTTACCCAACGATGAGATAGCCCTATCAAGCCAGGTTACCCTAACCGTATCCCTTTGGTAACCGCTTACCGAATGTTGTTGGATTTGGTATTAAGCGCTTACCGTTCGGGTTAGGGTAACCCCTTCGCCACCTTCCCGCGCGTGCCGCTATTTTTTAGGTACTTATATTTGATGCCACGTCGTATTCATAATACCGATGAGCTGCGTCACTTTTGTTGTTTAGGCATAATAAAGCCGGGAGTAGGTATGTACACTTACTACTTTTTTTAAATAACAATAACAGTTAATATCTTTACTTGATTAATTACAGTCTCTTATTACCAAAACGACACACCAAATCTTAGCTCATCAAATTAACTTTCACTTACTAATATAACTACGGAGATGCGCAACGTTCGCAAATCACTAAGAAAGTGACGAGTAATATGCGTGCAATAAACAAATAAATAGGCAAACAAGTGACAAAAGGTAGTTTACGCCAAAAATTGATCACAAGGACCCAACATTTTTGCAAAAATATGCTTAAAGATCAAGGACCAAGGCTGCGACGGCGGCAATTCATAAAGCTTTGACAAATGCCGCCACGAGCGGCTCGTGCCACAGGCCACTGCACTCACCTTTGATTGAAGCGCGCGCGCCGCCCGAGTTTTGGTTTCTATAGGTTTCTATAAACGGTCCAAAAATATGTCGTACGTAGATCGTCTAAGAACTAAAATTGCTTGAAGGTATTTTAAGCGGTAACCCATTCGGAGGTTTTGATACTGGTAAGCGGTAAGCGAAATTAACTCAATCGAATGGATTATTCGTTTAATGTGTAACCCGATGAAGCGCTTACCGAAATGTGCGGGTTTATAAAAATCAGCGCTATAAAAACCCTTTAAAAACCCCGGGTTAGGGTAAGCGGGTCCGGTCCCTGGCTGAGAGGTCCCATTTAAAAACTATTGGCCATCCACGTTAAAAAAAAACTTATGAAATCAAATAAAGTTACTTATTTGTAAACCTGGGTAATATAGGGTGTTACAAATATCTTTTTATGACATCTGCTATGTTTGCCAATAGGCCTACAAATATGTAAGGACATGATACACATGCTAGTGCAAGCAGAAAATATAATTGTAGTTTTATTGGGTATAAGAAGGTACTAGGGACATATTATAGTTAAGTGCCTGATAAATGCTTCTTGTGCTAAAAAGTTATACAGCTTTTCTTTTCAACTCTACAATGTTAAATCTATTCTTATACTTATAGTCATCTAGGCTCAATATATATTTTTGTTTTGAAATTATTAAGAGCCTGGAACTTGGTAGATATTTCTTTTTAGTCTGTCATAATTTTGTTCATTTTATAAATACGAAAAAACATTAGTTAGGTATATTAATTTGTCACTCTATGGTTCAGCTTATTAACAGTGACAATATTTTTTATCTAAATGTATAACTAAAAATATTTACTTAGCATTAGTGAGATATCGTTAGTAAATTTCATAAATTACATCCTTCCACACCTAACCTAAACCTTAACTCAAAGAAGCAAGGTTGTGTTTCAAATGGACTAAAATATTCTGAAAATTCAAGTCAATGTAATAAGTAAATGATTTATAAATATTTGTCTCTCATAAGTCTACAAATAAGTAACTAGTTGATGTGTCTAATATTAAAAGTGTTTATATATCATAAGATAGGAAAGGTCAATTAAAAATGTTATCAGTATTTTATACTTAAGAACTTATCAGTTTGTCACTGAAATACCATAAGCGAACATAGCTAACATAATTCTGTAATGATAAAACTCCCAATTTCGATTCATTCCAAGCTAAATGTTTCGATTGTTTTTAGATTGAAACTTTTTATTTTAAGATATTCAAACATAAATAAACACATACCTTTATATACATACCTTTTACATTTTTAATATACCTTCCTTTGTACTACATATTGTTACATTAATTGTATTGTTCTGGTTTTTGTTTTGTACAATAAAGTGTTTACATACATACATGTAGTACAGACTTTTCCATACTGACCAATCTAAATGTGCCACCCTGTATATTAAGTATTATCATAATATCATTGAAAATAACTAGGTACCTATTTAATAAGTATGGGAAAAACGTTACAACAGTAGCAATAGAATGGGCTTGAGTAAACCACTTCACAGTTCACTGTTGAATCTACAAATCTTTTGAATATCAATACGAATTAGATTATCCCTCTCCTTGTATATAAAAATCAACATTTAAGTAGGTAACTTTTTACAATACTTACCTACTAATTACAAGTTACAAGTTTAAAAATTCTTGCAAACAGTAGGTACAGGATCACACGAAATCAAGGAATTATTGAGATAACGCAGATACAGGGGCCCCTACTTTGGAAATCGAACTTCGAAGCTCCATCCCTTTCTCTTGATTTAGTTTCAAATGACTAGCGAAAGGGATGTGGCATCCGAAGATTCGAATTAAGTGTTTCATAGTAACCAACATGATTTAACTTTGTTTTCTCTGGTTAGGAAAAGGGTTCATGTAACTGTGATTTCTACTAAATAACCGTTTGTTTCAGGTGGAAATCGACGCCAAAGTCATCGAAGTATCAAAAAAATACTTGCCCTTTATGGCAGTCGGTTTCGAGAGTCCGAAACTGACGTTGCACGTGGGAGACGGATTCGAGTTCATGAAGAACCACCGGCAGGAGTTCGATGTTATTATCACCGATAGCAGCGACCCGGTGGGCCCGGCCGTCAGTCTGTTCCAGGAGAACTACTTCTCCTTAATGAAGAGTGCACTAAAACCTGGTGGCATAGTCTGCTCCCAAGCGGGAACGATCTGGAACGACCTCGAGCTGGTTTCAAGCACGCTGCGGTATTGTAGAAATCAGTTCCCTTCGGCCGCATACGGTTACACGTCGGTGCCGACCTACCCGTCCGGACAGATAGGCTTCGTGGTCGGCGCCCTCGATAAGAACGTCCAGTTCGATAAGCCCACGATAACGTTCTCAAGAGATGACGAAAAGGCAATGAACTTGAGGTACTACAATTCAGACGTCCATAAAGCCGCGTTTGTGTTACCCACTTTTGTGAAATACCAACTCGCTTAGAGTAAGTAGAAGTACTTAAACTCTTACTTTTTGTACGTATACATTATGTACATGATATAACGGCAATAATGAAGCGTAATAGCAAGTGATGTTTGTTTTTTATGTTTAGTGTTGAATTTTAAATATTGATAAGGCATTCCATGTTGTAATAATAATAATGTTGTAGGTAATGTTCCCGAATTGTATGAACGGCCTCAATTTACAATGCCGCTATTTATTATATACAATGTTCTTATAATAATGCAAGACTGAAACAAATGCTTTTGCTATAATGTATTTCTTACTAAAAATCCCATGTACGTTTAACTAGCTAGAATTTTTACTGAAAAATGTTGGATCTGCTCATACTCTTTGTGATAAGGATTTATATTAAAACATCTATTTTTATATGGATATTTTGTGTTTAGAAACTTTTATGTGGATGTTAAATCAATGACAATAAATTATATTTTTATAGAATTGTATTTTTATTATATTTAGTGTTACACTATAAGATCAGGGCCTCTTTTCTAGGTAGTCCATATCGTATTTAATCTGTTGTCAAGCAAATAGGAGCTATTAAAACATTGACAATACGATAACAGATTAAATACGATATGGTTTGTACCGCCTAGAATAGAGGCCCTAATAGTGTATGGGTGACCCAGGCCAAGCAAGTTAGTGCCGATCGAGTGGTGGAGAGAGTTAACTATTCATAATCACCGTGTTATTTTCATAATAGGATTATAAGTTTCTGTAATAAAACATTTTTGGGACAAGCTTTTATTGCCGACTGTATTTTTTTGCACAGACGATTTTAATAAGTCCTGAAGCGACGGATTTATCACGTGTAATTTAGGAGTTCCTATGGCCACTCTGAGTCATCAGAACTAAAGGCGTAAGTATGCAAATTTTCAGCTTCATCGGAGGTTGGGATTTGACCCTTACATACATACATACATTGCAAGTTAAATAAAAACTTTTAAAAACACAATGATTATGATTAGTTAACTTTCTCCACCACCATAGAACTTATCAACTGATAATTCGTCCCATTAGTCCGTTCCAGATATTCTTACCATGTATAGGGATTTGGTGACTCCAACTCTGGCTGGCATATTTTGTATGTAGCAATGTCAATGTTAGAAGGGAAGAGATACATCTAATATCGGGAAAAACAGTAGTTACTCACTCGGACATGGAAAAGAAAAAGAAAAACAAAGAATAATCTCCCTCTAGGGCTAGCCTAGATGCATTCTGAGATGCCATTGACTGATTTCTGCAAGTTGTTTAGAAAAATGTGTGATAGCACTGAATTAATAGCTATAATGTGAGAGAAGCTTAAAAAGTTCGGATTTATTTGTAATGCGTTTATATATTTTTGATTTAATGGTGCAAGTACCAAATTCAAAACATTGCTATGTTATTGAGAGTATCATTAAAACCTTGATACCTATCTCCTACACTAATTTCCATATTGGAAATTTAAGATTATATTCTAGACCAGTGTAGAAGGGGCTTTCTTACCTATCAAGTTTTGGGACAGCATGTATATTTTGCATAATAGACCAATTAAAAAATATATCGGTTTTACGACAAACTGATATTTTGAGAAATAATCAATGAGACATGAGTAGGTATACCTACATTTAAATCAATCTATCTATAGCCTTTGTAAGTCGGCAAATCATGTCATCGGAAATTCGTAGCACTGACGCCAAACGTCAGCAATTACAGTCAGACTTCATACGCCACAAGATTGGCGCCCGAGACATGTCGTATACTTACCTACTTGGCTTTGGCTTTCAAAGGTATAGAATACATATAAAATAAATATAAGCATTATTGTCCGCGGCACCCCCCTGTAAGATCCTTCCAGTTAATGTCCAGCTACCAAATGCTCTTAGACTACCAGTTTGATATAGTCTAGCTAGTTCAATACTAAGGGACTATTTTATAAAAACCTGCTTCGATCGGCTGACTAAACCTACAACAAAAACTGCATGGATAGGTAACTACTTCAGCAGATAGCCTAACTAAATTAAAACCAGGTAGATCCTTCAATAAAACGATAAAATGTAACTAAAGCTATATACTTATTATAATAATAGTAAGTATTTGTAATATGACATTACCCGATTGCGCAAAGCCAAAAGAAGCGTTATGAGTTTAGAGGATTGTGGGTATAGTATGGTGTAGAATCTACATCATATTCAAAAAAAATAAAAATCGGGGTAAGTTTAAGGGGTGAGAAACATCACATTTTGTATGAATGGGTCTCTATTGACTACAATGTGTGTTAAGTCATAATTTTCGCAAGTCATAATGCATTTTTCTCAGGAGACGGTTATTTTGTCAGGATTTTTATAAAACTAACCTAACCTAACTAATCTACACGATAAACGTTTATTAAAAACTGTAACTTCAGCCTGAAAGAAGTTATGACAAAAAAAAGTATGACTAACAATACATTATGACCAACGATATGTATGGGAGTCAAAGGGATCTGTGTATGAATATTTTCAGCCCCACAATCCTTATAAACGTAGATGTTATGAAAAACGAAATATCTCTGTAGATATTATGAAAAACAACGTTTCCCTTTCCAAGTAAATAGGTCTTAGAAACAAAGTTACGCCTATAGTTTTGAACTTTTTTTGGTAGGAGGCTCTGACGCTTTCAAGTTCTTCGTGACCTTCGCCTCGACTTCCCTCAGGGCGGAGAACACGGCGCCGGCGCGGACTCGCTTCAGGATGCTGCGGTCGTGGAACGGGTGGTTGTGCGCCCCTACCCTGAAACAAACAAACAATAGGTGTGACACAGCAAAGCAGTTAATTTTACGGTGAGTGTAAATGACAGAGCTATAGCAGTTATATAGCTCTGTGGGGTTATTATGACCTACCTGTGCCATTCATTTTACGCTGAGAGAAAAGGACAGAGTTATATAACTGCTATAGCTCTGTCCTTTACGCTCACCGCAAAATGAACTGCATAGCTATGTCATAATAACCCCCCTGCCCTTTTCTCGCAGCGTAAACTGAACTGCGAAGTGCGTTGCTATGTCATAACATAACAACCCCACAGTACCGTAAATAACCGGTCAAGTGCGATTTGTGCACTGAGAGTTCCGTACCGCCTGCGCAAAAGTTATCGTTAGGTATATTCTGATTTGAATTCGATTTGGAGTCGAATGCGTGAGCCCAACTAACACGTGAGCATTTTTTTGTATTTGTCGTATTTCCTCATTATTTACACTATAATCATACCAAATTTGACCTTTGTATGTTTTCCCGTTTTTACAATACAACAAAAATAAAAAATGCGGTGTAAAAAAACTTTACATTTATGGCGACACCCTTTAGTATCTTCCTTTCTTTAGAAAAAATGAGAATTCCGGTGTAGTAAATTTTGGAAAAAAACCCGCTATGTATTGTGGTTCAAAAGATACAGCTCTTGAGAGACGGACAGGTATATTAATAGGGTCCCGTTGGGCTACCCGTCGGATTCGAAAACTCTAAAGAGTAGGTAATGAATATCAAGAGTGGCCACAAACGGTACTACCACTGTCAATGAATGATGCCATTATTATTATTATTTACATAAATTTATCGTTCCCACGCGATCATTGAGATTATATCGAGAGAACAGGGCCAATGTAACTTCGAACTTCGAATTTCGAAGTTTAGTACCTGCGGTCCACGTAGTTGTCGGGGGTGGTGATGAGGCGCGCGGGGCATCCGTTTTGGGCCCGGTGGCGGCTGTCGAGGCAGTTCCAGCGCCGCGCGCCGTTCCGGTACGTGTAGCGGCAGTAGTAGATGAACCGGTTCACGATCAGCTGGAGCGACCCCTGGTTAGACACTGTGAACTGTACGGAGTTCTCTGGAAAAAGTCGAGCATCGTAAATATAAGATTGTCGGAATCCGTTACAATGGCAATCTTTCTTATAGACTGAGAAATATATTTGATAATTGTTAATTAGAGTAAAACGTTAAAGTGACTGCTTAGAAAACAAAACTAAATTGTTGTCTCAACCTGCCTTAAAATAAAAGCTTCTTTGTGTAAATAAAATCATTTACTTATTTTATTAGGTTACTAATATAGCTGTTACAAGGACAAAAGTAATCTATAATGTAAGGACATAAGTAAAACCCTTATTAAAGCAATCTGTATTGCTATGCATTCTCCGCTTCGAATGTTATTGGGGTTCAACCATTATAAGGGAAGTACAAAATTTTTACTGAAGTCATATTAGGTAGGTACTTGGACAAATGAACTTTTATGCGACCCAATTATAAGAATAAAGGCTGCGCTGGGTACAATCTCTTATAAACAACTGACCAGGGGATACATTTTGAAGTTTGTATGTAGCCATATGAACCTTTATCCGACCTAATTATAAAAACTACAATAGCCAAACTCTCTTAAAAACAACTCTTACAAGGGAATCATTTCGAAATTTTACTGTTGCCATAGGTATAGGTAATTCGGCCATATGAACCTTTATCCGACCTTATAAGAATAAAAGACGATTCTGCTGAGCAAAAAGCAGGAAAATTATTTTCAATATAAGTGTCTATCAATTTTTTCCTAAATTGTAAATACCTTTTTCACAAATAACACAACGATTAATACTTATATTTATTTAATCGTATATTTTTTCAATTTATAACTTATTTAGTTATTTTCAGATTAAATTACGATGTCCTTCCTGGAACAGTCCGCCTCGGCGTCCCGAAGCGCGGAGTAGACGCACCCCGCGACTACCTTTTTCAATATCTTATGGTCGTGGAAGGCGTGGGTATGTGCACTTACTCTGTAATTGGAAAAAGGCTAAAAATATATTGTAAACCAAATAACATCTAACCAATTCCAAAAATAAAACATAAATTCCTAAGTAAGTAATGTTAGCTAAGATTGTAAGGACCCGGAGTCACGAACCGGTACTGTTGAGAACTTGAGACACTTGCCATTGTTCGTAATTTAGCCGTGTATAATAATAACCGATCTCACCGACTGGCTGACGGCTAATCCATTTGCATTACAATGCCAAATTAGAAACATGGGTAAGTGCTCAACAATCCCGGTTCGCGACTGTACGTGTAAGTACCTGTAACCATCAAATATTTTTATTGTGAAATTGGAATATAATGGAAAGTGTCTTTGCTTATCTACGAACTGTAATGCCCGCCTTCATCTGCGAGCGGAGCGGGCCCCGTACAGACTCCGTTTAGCTTAAAAGGGTGTGTCTTAAAGAGGTTTTCAAGCGGTGGAAACACTTGAAGCTACCGTTGTAAGTTAAATCGAGTCTGTACGCAGCTCGCTGCACTCGCAGTGGAAGGCGAGCATTACAGTTCGTAGACAAGCAAAGATACTTTCCATTATATTCCAATTTCACAATAAAAATATTTGATGCGAATAATAATAATATTCTTACTTGAACTATGTAAGTACCAAAATTTTCTGCACAGAACAAGGACAGAATAAAAGAAACACGAATATTCCGGTTATCTTCTCCATGTTTTTCCCTAGCCCAGAACACTCGGATATAATTGATGGCAAATGTTACTCACCTCCGTACAACAACGTTGTTTTTAGTCACGACCTTGGCGGGGCACTTGTGGTCCCTCCCGTCGACACACTTCCACTGGCGCCGGTTGTCGCGGTACCGGTAGTTGAGGGAGTACATGTACCGGTTGAGAATGAGCTGGACCGCGCCTTGGTTCGATATCGTGTATTGAACAGAACAGTCTACGTCTAGAACAATGAGAAATCAATATCAACCCAATTATAAATAACTAGCTTATGCCAGCGACTTCGTCCGCGTGGAATTCGTATACTTGTCATCCCACGGGAAACGTTAATTTTTCCGGGATAATAAGCCTATGTTACTCAGGGATAATGTGTAATAGAGAAAAAAAATTTGAAACTTGTCCAGTTGTTTTTGAGTTTGTTCGTCAAAAATATACAAAAATACAAATCTTTCCTCTTTATAATATCTAATAGTGTACATTATTAATTACAAACAAGATCTTTAAATGTTTTGATTCAAATAAAGCAAGTCAAACAAAAAATAAAGCTATGAAAACCTGTCTAGGCTGCAGCATCAGGAATGAGGTTCTAAAATAGCCAATGACACTTCACGTGTCCATCAAGGAGTTTAGCATGCAGGAGGTCACAAATAAATAAGGGATACATCATACATAAACACAACCGAAAAACATTAACCACCTTCGTTTGTAGTCGGGTAAATAATTGCTCGTAACAATAATAAACACTTAAAATATCGAATAAAGAATATATTTTTAAATCACTCATCTCGTTTTTTTTGGTTGTTCACTGGGTACACGATAGTTTACGTGCCGCAATAGAATCGTTTTTTTTAAGTTGCTGAAATAGTGGTACTTTTGTATCTGTATATCATGCGGAAAGCTGGATTTTTCAAACTAGTACCTAATTTTTACTTTTTGTAGCTGCATATTGTGCGGAAAATTAGTTTTCGCACTAGTGTTTTTTACTTTTGCATTGTTTACCCTTAATATACATACACACACATGATTCTTCTTTAGTTTAGTCCTAATTTAACTAGCTATAGGATGTATATGTATCCATGCATGATTATGTGCAACATTGTTACGCAATAACATTTAAGTCTTTAATCACTGTTTGAACTGCATACGAGTATATGATTTTGTGTTAAATAACACTGGTACAAAAAGGCTATAATTTGTTCTTGCTATTAAGGGTCGGAGGGACCCTGTTCCTTATAAGACATGTTTACCTAGTTTAGGGAACAGGTACCCAACTCCAAGCCTAGCCAAATTTTGTCTAGTACTAGATAATTTTTGTCTAGTACCTACTGGAAAATTACACTACAAAAATGTATTTAGGTACTTATGTACTAATCTGCCTTTACTTATACTTAGGTATATCTTAGTGATAGAGTAATGTAAACTAGGCTACTCATTTAAATTGCTGAAATTAACGATTAATTGATTAATTGTTTTGTTCAAATTGTTCGGTGATTTTTTATCAGAGTAAGAATAGGGTGAAATTGTATCTTCTGCCCCCGTGTAAGTTCCAGACATAACTGTGATAGGTGCCGAGGAGTCCGAGGTTAGTAGTATACCGTGCTCCCATGTACAAATTCGCAAAATAACGACTGTAAAATACCTCGGGGGAAGATATTTGACGATCGACTCAACTTTAACCTTTTCAACGCTATGTCAAAAACAAAGTCGTCGCTCACACGCCAATGACAGCTAAACACCAAAGCTAATGTCAACTTTACCTCATAGCCACTCAGGTTTAATTTGCGCTGTCAACCATGACGGAAATATCCGTCGTTGGCGTTGAACCAGTGGTGCGGATATATCCGTCAATGGCGTGGAAAAGGTTAAGCAACATCAACATCAACAATGCGAAATCGAATCGAATCGAATGTCTATGGGTCACAGTTTCCACTTACCATCAGGTGGCCTGTGTGCTTGTATGTCTACTCTATGCCATAAAAAAAAAAAACAAGCTAAAGATACTTGGGACTAAAAATGAGGATTTACCGAGTCCTACCAAAATTTAGGTGTCCGACCCCATCGGGTGTTGCAGGGGGAATTTTTTACCAAGCGAGTGAAGTGTAATTTTCCATGTATTTTGTTTTTGTTAAATCGAGTGAGACCATACCCATTGACAAAAATAAAAGAATAATACTTACCTATTTCAAGTCAAAAGAAGGATTTCATCACGAAAAACATGTTGTTATCTGATAGATACGTAGGTAATTTGTGTAAAAAAAAACCAATAATTTTTCCTGATTAAATCCTACTTTTGACTTCACTCGCCTGGTAAAATTTTCCATGCCCATACCCCATTGGAGGGGGTAGGAACCCTAATTTTGAGAACTCGGCAGATCCTCATTTCTAGTGCCAAGATATGAACAGTTTCATTGATGTACATAATTTGCCACCAAACTGTCGTATTTAGTCTTACTTTACCTGTATTATTAACACTTGTAGTATTTATTATTAGCTTGGTCTTGTGTCGCGGGACACAAGACCAAGCTCTCACTGGGTAAAGCCCTCCCCTTTGTTTTCCCCTTATCCCTATGGCGCAAGCCGCAAATGCGTCCAGCGTCGCTATTGCCTAACGCACTCGCATTCTCAATTGGCTTCAAAGCGGAACAATGGTTTTCATTTTGTATACAGACAACCCTTCGATTTTCAAATGAAAACAATTGCGATTGCGTTAAGCAATAGCCCCTCTGGTCATTTCGCCATCTTGTTTTGGGTGTACCTCTGCTTCGATGTTCATCTACGATAAAGTCAAAAATCCATTGCAGCTATACCTATATCGCTAGGCACGTACGCATACGCTTCCAATGTGAGCCAAGTCTATCAACTGTTCTAGACGTGTGTCACTGACGTCATTTCGTGGAGCTACATAAGTAGGTAAATTTTGATTTTTGACTGACAAGACATTTCAGGCACATTATTAGTCTCTGCATGAAATGACTTGTGTCATACTGACTTCGGGAGATATCGAAATAAATCTCTCACCTCAATTTGTTTATTTCTTTTTTACCACGAATGGATCAAGTGAGTGAATGAAAATATGTGTGCAAAGTGTGTTTAATACAGGTTATGTGTTTCGAATTCGAACATCGTTTAAAAGATTGGTCACAGTGGACATTGGGTTCGTTTCTTCCATTTATGACGACGCGCTGGTCTAGTGGGTAGTGACCCTGCCTACGAAGCTAGTGGTTCTGGGTTCGAATCCCGGTACGGGCAGATATTTGTGTGATGAGCTCGAATATTTGTTCCTGAGTCATGGATGTTTTCTATGTATTTAAGTATATATTTCTCTATATAAGTATTTATATCGTTGTCTAGTACCCATAGTACAAGCCTAGAGCTTAGTTTGGGACTAGGTCACTTGGTGTGAGATTGTCCCCTTATATTTATTTATTTATTTATTTATCCTAGCGGTATACATACCTATATATTATGAGACTACCTATAGTGAAGCATATTAACTCAATTATAATTAACTATGTTAATGAACATATTATGAGTCAGTAGGTAAAATAAAATACAACTAAGGTTAATTTAAATATCATTCATTTATATCTTCTTCGGATGGGTCATCTTAGGAGTTTTGGTGGTCTTTGCTTCAGCTTCTTGCAAGGCAGAATAAATGGCGCCGGCTTGCACTTTCTTAAGGATATTTCTGTCGTGGAATGGATGGTTGTGAGCTCCAACCCTAGAAGCAGTACGATTTTTTTGGAGCATTATATAATTAACTGTGACGACGCTTATTTGAAATAAAATTAAAACCTACCAATTATTTCTCATTATTATTATCTATTTGGTGCTACACGCGGCAAAAAGTGAAAGCATAAAGATGCAGTAGCATTTTGAAATGAGATAATAATTACCTTCTAACAACCACGTTGTTTGTAGTAAACACCGAAGCGTTACATTTATTTTGCCTGTTGTCGACGCATTTCCACTGGCGGCTCTTGTCCCGATACTGGTAGTACAAAAAGTACAGAAATCGATTCAAAATTAACTGCAGAGAGCCCTGGTTCGACACCGTGTACTGCACTGATGCAGCTAAAACGAGAAAGGAAAATTAGAGTAAATGTAGACTATAAACCAAATAAAAATAGATCGGAATTGCATATCATATTGCAATAAATTACCTATCGGGATTTCCTTTTTTCGGTTTTTATTATTCATTCTAATTAATCAATATGTATATTATATTGAAGACTTGAGTAGCTCAACTTAACGTAATCTTTGTAGGGCACAATGTAACTAACATCAACTTCACCAAAATATATTTAATATACATAAGTACTAGATTTATACTTACATTCTTTACATTGTTTTTTAAGTCTTCAAAATGCCAATCTTTGATAGATAACCTCCTGACGACCAAGATTTTTAGTTGTAATTGCAACACTATTCAAAAATCGAAGTTCAAAGTTACGTCGGCCCCATGTCTGTCACTCGTTATTCAAAACTAAATCGATAGAAAGGGATGGAACTAACGTAACTTCGAATTTCGATTTTCAAAGTAAGGCCTCAGGTCGTCACGAGGTTAAACCAGTTAAAAAAGGGTTAAACTATTAGCATTTGAGGCCTAATATCTAACCGCACTCGAATGTTGAAGATAATTAGAAAAAAAATAACTAAACTTGATTTAATAATCACATTTAGAAAAATATAAATGCTCATTACAGGGAGACGTTGCAATAGACCTGTCAAAACGTTAAAAACACTGCTAATGATGCAGTACTCTCAAACCATAATCATCACTTAGAGCCTGATAAAAGGCAAAAATAACGTCAACTCGGCTATCTATTACGAATATTACAATTTTATTACGATTGGTAAAATAAAAAGCTTACAATTTCCTAAAAATACCACCGGTTAGGTTTGTAAAAGTTTAATAGTTCAAGCAGAAATGGCTTTAGAATACTTATACGAAAATTTGGAGTAACGATGCATTAGGAAAAATACCGATTAGGGATCCAATTGGTTTTTTCCAAAGGTTTTTTTTTCATACCTACTTATTTTAATAGGTGCGTAAAGGTTTGAGTCAGATTCAGATTCATGTTATTTGCGAGAAGTGTATATACATACAAGTATAAAAAGTACAAGTTAGTAATAAAATAATATAATATACATAATAATATATGAATAACCTGATGACAAGTAAAATTTTTAATTTTATCAATTAATGATTGAAATGAACTAAACTGAAGACATGCAAGTACTTTATTATAAACAAATTACTTATATTTAGTAGTTTTGAGTTTATTGCATGTAAAACATTTTAGTAAATTTGACAATCTTCTGCTCTGTTTCGTATTTCCTTATATTTTTTCCAATTTAAAAAACGCACTGTCTTCATCCTACAATGTCCAGAAATTACATAGATTATAGATATCTGTAAATTTTATTTCAAACTGCTAATAATGACCTGTCAGCCATTGGGACAGAACCAACACTGAAACATTGTCCTAAATTTACTTTCTAAAATGTTATGTCCACTCCATGTCTTCCCATGGATGTCGTAAGAGGTAAGGGAATAAAGGCACGATGACCTTGCAACCTGTCACTAATATGCTGGTAAACATCTTAGCCTAATTGTGCAAAATGTGGTTACAAAATTATCAACAAGTTTTAACTCTGCCTACCCCTCTCTGGGAACGAAGGCGTGACTTTATGTATGTATGTATCACTTACTTTGCGTAATATCTGATGGCGGTTTCTGCGTTGCTACGGCACAATCTTCTTGGTTATCATTATCAAGATCGTCATCGCGATCATCAACCTCTAATGGATCATCAAAACCAAAACTTTTGCTTGTATCACTATCGTCGTCTTTCATTAAATCAGGCATGTCCTTAACACCTTCTGTGGTATCAGAGTTTTGTTTATTTAGAATCATTCTTTTCCGAAGAGGCATGTTTGAAGCAATTTTTTTGAAGCTATCAACATCCAGTTTTCTTTTAAGTGTTTTTACATTGGTTGTGATAGGAACTGAGATGTCTGGCAGTTTGATTTTCAGCTGTACTTCTGGCACTTCAACTGGAGGTTCTTCTACATTCAAGGAAGTGTCTGAAGTCGAGGGTACACCTACAGCTGATTTCTGAAAAGAAAAGTTTCAAATTGTTAATTCTCAATTAGCTTCAGTACCCATCAATAAGCCAACTGAGAAAGTAAGATAAATGCGAAATTATCCGACCAAAAACGATGGGAAAGGATTATTCACTACATCTGTACTACCATTTTTTCAATCTTTAAAGTTGAAATTTCAAAGCTTTAAAACTTTTTATTAGGTAATAAAAGCCTGCCAAGTTCTTAGTTAGTCAATAACTTTTGTCATTCAGGTTTAGTCAAATAACAGTATAAAATTGACCTTAAAATTGACTTTGCTCAGTTGCATCAATGTACAAAAACTAAAGCATAAAACAGCTGCTTTGCGTTAAGTACAAAAGGGAATTGACCTAATGTAAAATTAAAGCTTTTGCCCATGAGCAAGTGCCCGTGCGGCCAACTGAATGAATAAACATCTTTATCTTTTTATCTTTGACAACAATGCCGTGTCAAATCATGTTATTTTATTAGTGAACACGCGACCCGCCATCGCTTCGCTTCGGTTTATGTGAGTTTTCTTTAACACCCGCACTTAAATCAGACTTTATTATACACAAAAACCTTCCTCTTGAAGCACTATCTATTGATGAAAACCGCATTAAAATCCGTTACTCAAATATTACAGCTAAAGTAAAACTAAAATCTCTTTTGGGAATTGCTGCTGGTAGATTTATGACCTAATTCCTGAATAGTGGGCCTGGGCTGGGCATGTCTGCCACACGCACCCAGATGTAGGCTAATTTTTATTAATCCTTGTATATTGATTTCGGACAAGTGACCATTTATAAGATGTTTAATTGTTGTTGTTTTAACTATTTTTATATTTTTTGATCATTAGAAATTATGTAGACGGTTTCAATGTATAGACTAGGGTAGAAGCCTTTAAAAATAATAAAAAGTGAAAAAAAATAATAGTAGGATGAAACCCATTGGAAAAGGAGGAGAATATTATAAAAATAAAAGGAAAAATAATTTACGGGCGATCTGAGGTCGGGAAGGGGGTGGGGGTGAGTTTTTAAGGGTAAAAAACGGTTTTTCTCGATTTCCGGCAAAACTAAAAGTCCTATCGAAAAAAAAAAAAAAAAGTTGTAGGTAATAAAAAGATCTAAAACTTTTGTATTTACACTTTTTTCACATAACCTCAAAATTTATGTGAAAAATCCAAAAAACCAAGTTTTTGGTTTTATATTTTTATCTTTTACAAACATTATTTTTTTTTAACGAAATTTGGTGAAAACTTACCTTTTTATGTCCCAAATACGCTGTAATTTATTTGATTAAAAATATTTATTTTTTCACCTTATTTTGAATTAATATCGAAAAAACACCCTAATTTTCAATCGAAAATTCACCCGTCAAAATATCAGCTTTTTTCAAAAAGTTGGTATGGTTTCTGTTCGTTGAAATCTCTACTTTCCGATGGTGAAAAAAATATATATGTTACTACAGTAAATCTTCTCAGAAAATGCAATCATCCATACTGATAATCTGAAAAGACAAAATCGAATTAATAATGCCTTCACTATTTTATCGTGAATAAACTCCCATGAAAAAAAATAATTAAAGAAATAAATGTCAAAATGTATAAAAAATATATTATTATTATAAATCTATTAAAAATGTATAAAATATATATGGAAATCGGCCAAAAGTTTGTTATTAAAAATATATCGAATACTGGTTAGGCTAACGGTTGTAACAGCTGCTACGAAATATATAGTATATAATAGTAGGTATGTATGTAGTACGACCCAGACCCGCCTAGCCCCTTCCCCACTTCTCCACGAAATACCTTTTGATGGGCTACAATTTTTCGTAGGTCACTCAGGTATATCTACTCAGGTATATATAATTTATCTTAAAATAGTTATAAATAGGCATCTACGCATATAATATATTTATTATTATATATATATACACGGTATTTCGTGGAGAAGTGGGGAAGGGGCTAGGCGGGTCTGGGTCTTACTACATACATACCTACTATTATATACTATATATTTCGTAGCAGCTGTTACAACCGTTAGCCTAACCAGTATTCGATATATTTTTAATAACAAACTTTTGGCCGATTTCCATATATATTTTATACATTTTTAATAGGTTTATAATAATAATATATTTTTTATACATTTTGACATTTATTTCTTTAATTTTTTTTTTTTTCATGGGAGTTTATTCACTATAAAATAGTGAAGGCATTATTAATTCGATTTTGTCTTTTCAGATTATCAGTATGGATGATTGCATTTTCTGAGAAGATTTACTGTAGTAACATATATATTTTTTTTCACCATCGGAAAGTAGAGATTTCAACGAACAGAAACCATACCAACTTTTTGAAAAAAGCTGATATTTTGACGGGTGAATTTTCGATTGAAAATTAGGGTGTTTTTTCGATATTAATTCAAAATAAGGTGAAAAAATAAATATTTTTAATCAAATAAATTACAGCGTATTTGGGACATAAAAAGGTAAGTTTTCACCAAATTTCGTTAAAAAAAAATAATGTTTGTAAAAGATAAAAAAAAAAAACCAAAAACTTGTTTTTTTGGATTTTTCACATAAATTTTGAGGTTATGTGAAAAAAGAGTAAATACAAAAGTTTTAGATCTTTTTATTACCTACAACTTTGCCATTTAATTTTTTTCGATAGGACTTTTAGTTTTGCCGGAAATCGAGAAAAACCGTTTTTTACCCTTAAAAACTCACCCCCACCCCCTTCCCGACCTCAGATCGCCCGTAAATTATTTTTCCTTTTATTTTTATAATATTCTCCTCCTTTTCTAATGGGTTTCATCCTACTATTATTTTTTTTGGTTTTAAAAATTATCGACCCTGGTCTAGTACAGATGTAGTGCAAAATGATTTTCCTTCGGGAAAACTCGGATCTCAATCGGAATACGATGGCTTTATTGTTTAGTGTCAAATGACAAATGCTGTCATTTGTCACTTTGTCATTTGACACTAAACAATAAAGTTCCATTTTAATGGACATGAAAACGTCACTCATTTAATACAATCATTGATTGACAGTTCGGGTGCCATCGTATTCCGATTGAGATCCGAGTTTTCCCGAAGGAAAATCATTTTGCACTACATCTCTAATTTCGTATTTAATGACATGAAATGCAATTTATATTGTAATATTACATTGATGAAAAAAATTACCATAATGATTGATTGGAGGTTGCAATAGACAGGGAGTTGTGGGAATCCCGGGAGGGGACCTTGCAGGAGGTGCAGCAGTGGGAGACACAATAATAAAGCATAATAAAGTAATAACAACGAAATAAAACTGCTTTACATGTAAAAGTTAAAACATGTGGAGTTCAATAGTAAATACGGAAAAACAGAAACATTAAAAGATTATTTTTTTGTCTATTGTGAGCGTCTTTTCTGTAATGGTTAAACTATCTAATATCAGTATGTTCTAGAAAATAATCTACAATTATACTAGAAAAATCAAACAACAGGTCTAACACTGATGTTTTATTGGAAAAAATAAATAAATTGTTGCCAACTTTATACTGCAGCAGGTTAAAGAGTCTATCAGGGTAAATTTCAAAAACATTGTTTTATTGAAAAACACCTTATTTGATTTCTGTTTCAAAAATTTGCCATAATAATATGATTGCATGACTAA
The DNA here is from genome assembly GCA_963966035.1 of Acleris laterana. NCBI lineage: Eukaryota > Metazoa > Arthropoda > Insecta > Lepidoptera > Tortricidae > Acleris > Acleris laterana. The sequence goes on from OZ014447.1 coordinate 14,091,991, forward strand.
TTCTCGTTACACAATGGGAGAAAGTTAACTTTGTCTCAATAAAGGACTTAACTACATACAATATTCTGGAAATTCATCCGTCAGCAGACACAAGAAGTAAAAATTATAGAAAGACTTTTATGTGACAAGCAGCAGCTGTACTTAATTAATTTTTTTATCTTTTATACCAATGAAACATAAGACTCTCAGTACCGTAAAATGGGGTGTATAGAGTATCGCGGGGTGAATAGAATTACAATCTAAAATATGTCATAAATTGTTACTAATAAGAACCAGTGTTACATTGACAAGACTTTTGGATAATTACGTTAAAATCTCAGTCTTATAATTAGACGAATATGCTTTATTTTAGGCTGTGATCCTATTCACCCCGCGAAACTCTATTCACCCCATTTTACGGTAGTGCTCAAGTCTGATTTGCACTTGACCGATTGTATTATGCTACTAGTAACTTGCTCTGGTATTTATCTTATGTCTGAACAGATGGTCTCTTTTACATACACTTTAACCCTAAATAGGAATTACCCTCTTACACACGACGATAGGGATGTGCAGATTTCCTCACAATGTTTCTCCTCCACCATAAGTAATTGGAGTAATGTACTTAAATGACATAAACTACCTGCTACTTGGGAACTGCTGGGGCATGAATGCGATACCTTAAGATTAAAGTCAACACTATAAACCAACAAGACAACATTGCATTCTAACGTAAAGCTAAATTAACTTGTACTGAATTAAGATCAAATAAAAGCCTGTTTAGTAGGTTAAAGATAAAATAATGTGCAGGGTGACATAACTATGCAATGGCTAATACATTACCATATCCTCCAGCCCTTTGATGCGTAGATCTTTGGCAGCAGTAATGAGCTCACCAATGTCATCCACAGCCACTTGTGTTTGACCAGTGTAGATATATTCCAGAATGAAACACAGGGTTTTGCATGACACTTTCTGAAAGATTAAAAATTAAAAATTAATAATTTATACATATAACAACAATTGCTTAAAATTAAATTATAAATATAAAATTTTATTCATTGTAAAACTTAAGAAGGATTGAAAAGTAACATAGACAGAGTATTACCTAGACGGAATACCTGTTGCCAAATAACAGAGTGCATTGTTTCTTTTTACTATTTCATTGTTGGTTTTGTAAACATCTGTGATCTGAATTGTTGGATTTTAGGCTGCAAAAGCTATAGTGTTCAAATGATAACATAACCTTTCACTGGTAACCATTTCTCATACTAAACCACCTTAATAAGGTAGGTACTCATTTTGTCAGCTTTGTCAAGTAAAGGTGGCGATCTGTGATCTTGTTGGGTTGTCTGTATTGTGATCTCAAATGGTATACGTGAGCAGCTTGTCTAGGTCTCCATCTACAAATAGGAATAACTACCAATCAGACTACTTACACTTAAAAATATAACAGGATGAGGGCACTTAGCAGATGTTATAAGTTCCTTGATGTATGGGCTGGCAAGAGCCATAACCATCTGGTGAACCTTTACATGATGCCCATCAGCTGCCAGGGTCATGTCCACAAACTCGCCATTCTACACAAGGGGCAAAGAAAAGTAGAAACTTTAATAAATATGCATGTAAACTTAAAAAACAAAAAAAGTTCATTATAAAATAATGAAATATTCTATACATTAACAAACAAAACAAAAACTAACTTGTTGCAGGGAACTTAAACCGTTGCAAATACTTTTGTTGTGAGCATCCCACTCTAAGCAAAAGTGAGTACCTGCCATTATTTAACAATCATTTACAATAATACTTATCCCTTAAGGCACGATGGTTTATTTTATATTTAATGGAATTATATTAGAGAAGGAAGAACTTTAGGTGTATAATTTGATTAATTATAAATATATATCCTTGAAGAACTTAAGAAAGCTTCAATCAAAGCAAAGCAAACAAATCTGTGGTCCACTGTAAAGTGAACGAAACGAACAAACTAGTCTAGTCTTTGGAACAAACTTGTTCGACTTCATTTGACAAATTGACATGGATGGATGATGGATGTCATATTTGACAAGTAAATGCTACACCCTAGAGTTGCCAGCAAGCGGCATTTCGGTATAACCTGCATAACACGGCCATAGACGTATAATACCATAGACGGAGTATAAAAACAGTTAATAGAACAAACTCATCGCACCTGTTATAACTATAAGATAGATAAAACTCCAAATATAATGGTGACCCCTTCTTTCAGAGATGATATGTTTTTAACGGCCCAAACGTTTTTCAGGAAACCTAGCTAACCACAACCAGAAAACCTGCAGTGAAATAAAAAAAAACGTATCCAAATCAGTTCACTCATTTAAGCATGTTAAACCACTTCGCCGTTAAGCCGTTACTACAATCACAAAAACGTATCTACTACCTACCATCTGAACGAATTTTCTATTTAAACTTACTTATTTGGTGCTGGTTATTTTTAGTAGGTATAAACTCTTTAGTCGCCTTTATTTCAGGAACCAGTCAAGTGTAATTAAATTAGACGTAATAGTTTTTCTTTTAAGTTTGTTATACATGCTATCATTTAATATATATATCGGTCTTACGGCGTTTCTTCTTAGCAGTGGTCTCTTGCGAAGCGCTGGCATGGAATTAGTAAGTACACCTGGAATGCATACTGCCAAAATCGCGACAAATAAAATTTAACTCAATTTATTAAGGCAGAAGGCTGATTTTGTGGTAGTCAAGTGTACGAGCCGTAAGAGACTTACTTTGTCTTAGTTTGTCCCTTTTACACAAGTAAGTAGTTAGTAGGGTGACCACGAGCAATCATTAATAATATTATCATATTATAATTCCCAATGTGAATCCGTTGCCAGATTGAGTAAAAATAGCCGCCATCTTGAACTTTTTAGTTATTCGACTGATTGTTTCCAAAATCGATATCTGGGGATCTGTGTGGTCTCCGACAACGAATTCGTTGACAGTTTAAGAAAAAGCAGCCACCATCTTGAACTTTTTAGTTATTTATTCGACTGATTGCCTCCAAAATCGATATCTGGCGATCTTTGCATTCTGTGTGGTCTCCTATAATTTGAAATGTACACTAGAATGACAACTTAATACAAGATTTTGTTTGAAAGCTTTCAATGCTTGTATTTTTTCTACCTGCTCTTATAAATGACAATATAGTTCTAAATTACCTACTACCATAGAATTAGTAAGTACTAATTCCAGGTATAATCTTTCCTGTTCAAGAAAACTACGTAAATATTTCATTTCTTAATTAGTCGATCGCCTAGCGGCTCGGTTCTTAAACACACACTCGTGTTTATGCAACAATTTCATAAACTACTATTTTAACACTAATGATCGGAACTTATAATCATCTGAAATAACGCCAATACTCATACACTTTTCAGAATTTCTGAAATATCTTACGTGTAGATTTAAAAAAAATGCATTATGAGTTGCGATAGTTATGACTTAAAAAAGTATGAACAAAAAAGTATAAGCAAAATTTTTCGGAGTAATGATGAGTTGTTATAGGTAAGTAGCACAGTATAGATTTAGCTATATCTATACTGTGTAAGTAGTCACACACAAATCGTTATTTGTATAAAAATTCGTAAGATAAATTTTATATGAGCCAATATCCCACATCCCTTGAACGGCTTAACCGATTTTCATGAAATTTACCTAAGAACCATTCAGATTAAAGTATCCTACTTTCAAAGTCGGGTGGTAGGACCTTGTGCAGGGTCCGTCCGGATCGCTACCACCGTCTTATCCATTAACCTACCGCCAAACAGCAGTGTTCGCATTGTTGTGTTCCGGTTTGGGGATAAGACAGCCGGTGAAATGACTAGCATAGAGGCATTCCATCTTAGTCCTCAGGGTTGGCAACGCATTTGCAGTCTTAGGATTGCATTGCAGTCTTGTGAATGTGAATGTCTATGGGTCACAGTTTCCACTTACCATCAGGTGGCCTGTGTGCTCGTTTGTCTTCCAAATGCCATTAAAAAAAAAAAAAAAAAAAAAAAGTCATTTTTCAGCGCCTATAAAAACCTCTGAGCAATGAGCAAAAACTTCAACGGGCTCCGAGCATGTACATTTTCACTGGTTTCAATAGTAAACCCCCCGAAGCGGATAAACCGCTTTTTCTTTTGTTTGTAGGTGACTTAATCCAGAGTGTTCTAAGCTTTGGTTGATGAAAAAACGGGTTTAAACCCAGTTTAAAAGTTACGACCTCTGATTCCGATTTTGTCAGGAGTTTTACATAATACTTGAAATCAGCGACGAAGTGGTTTACGAATTGGCAAAAATTGTAACGCGAAGTATAATTCCTCAAACAATTTATAATAATATTTAATAACACCGTTAAGGAGTTACGATGCCACAGACTACACACGTCAAACTTACAACACTCCTCTTTTTGCGTCGGTGTTTAAAAATTAGTGCTAAACCAAGCATAAATTATTAGTTTGAACAATAAAAAATTGTAATTGTTATTATCTGTACAATATAATTCATAATAATTGATATAATTTATTGTACACATCTTTTTTTACATAACATAAAACGAAGTCGCTTCCGCTGTCTGTTCCCTTAGATCTTTTAAAATACTAAACGGATTTTAATGCAGTTTTCATCAATAGAGTGATTCAAGAGGAATGTTTATATGTACGTGTAATAGATTCTGGTTTATGCGCGGGTGTTACAGAAAACTCACATATACCAAAGCTTAGCGAGGGCGGGTCGCTAGTGTAATAAAGCTCTGAAACTAATAACTACAGTTCAACATGAACCCTGTAAGGGCACAGCACTTTAATAAGTACCTACTATTTTAAATAATCATAGTTATAATTCATATAGGTAAGTAGCAGTATTATTATTAACATACATTCACATCGAATAAAGATAAAATTGTTCGACATTTTATTTTACCACTTTGTCGGCGTGACTAATAACAGAGATGTACAAAATGGTTTTAAAAAAGCATTTAAATACAAAATGCAAAATACTTTTCAGATTTAATATTTCAAATGTAAAATACCAAATAGTTTTGCGTTTTGTATTTGAAATGCTAAATGCAAAATAGGTATTTTCAAAATACTTTTTCAAAATAAAATAAGTACCTTTTGACCAAATCTCAGATATTTTTATTTATTTTATTAGGCTTTTTAACAATACCAGTTGTTCGAATGCCTCATCACTCATTTTTCTTCTGTGAGGTCTCTTAATCATCCCACCGTACGAAAAAAGTCTTTCTACTGGCGCTGAACTTGGTAAGGATGTGTTGTTTTTGTATCACAAAGTATTTTGCATTTTGAAAAGAATATTAAAAATGCAAAATATATCTCGAAAGGTACTTATTTCAAATAAAATACAAAATGCTTCATACTAAAAAGCATTTAAATGCAAAATACAAAATAGCTAAGTATTTTGCATTTTGTATTTGCATTTTAAATAGAAGTATTTCAAATAAATCGCATCTCTGCTAATACATATATAGATATATTCATGCCACATTACAGCTGACTACTAAGAGTCTCTGAGCTAGGCTCCAGACGGACTATAAGGGTTCCTAGTTTGCCTGCGGTACCCTAAAAAACACTGTTGCATTTATATCGGACTTAACTAAAAAAAAATGCTGTGCCATGTTTATCGCATTGCAGCATTTCCGTTTCGTGTTCCCCCATTAATGACGTTACTAAATATAATTATTATATCACCTGGTAGCCTTTTCGAACTAGGTTTAGTGTCGTGAGTTCTTAAAATATTATTCTATAGGTAATCTGAAATAGGTAGGTACTCAGTCTCGTCGGAATTAAAAAGAAGTAGGTAGGTACAGTCAAGTTCATAAATATGTGTACACTTTAGTACCTTGTAATTTTAATCGCTGCGATAATTTATTTACCTACTTATAGCCAGTTAAGGCAGTTTAAACATGACAATAAATAGACAAGGTACTAAAGTGTACACGTATTTATGAACTCGACTGTAGCTCTACGAAACGTTTTCTAAGATCAGGCAAATTTGATGGTAAACCTTTTTGGATGGGATACCTATTTACTCGAGTCACGTAGGACCAATACCTACAATGGAACAAAACAAAAAGGAAACATATAGCCAAGATCAACAAATAGCAACATTAAATTCAATGAGCTTATTTTGTCAATTTCGCGAGTATCTACCTACCTATTTGGGACATTCTGGACTGCGCGTATGAGCAACCTATAAGGGTCAATGATCGACAATAATAGGGTGGTTCCCAAGTTCGTGAGCGAGGGAGGGGAGGGTTGAAGGGCCTTTTATAGTGTGGTTATTATTTCAACACAAAATTACTTACCTTCCTCGCCTAAAACTATATCCTACCTTATCAGTGAAAAGACAAGTTTAATTCTTTGCTTGATATGTAGCAACAGATTTTAAGGCAGAGGTAGGCACCAAATAAAAAAATAAATTGGCAAGTCGGTACAGTGTACAGTCAACCAATTTGATTTAAAGGCCAATGTGCCATACTGGACTGTATATTAAACTGTACACGTCAAAGTTATATTATAAAGTTACGATTTGACATACCTAATTGGTTGACCGTACTCAAGCGAAACCAAAACGACTTAAAAGATAGCAAACTGCCACCTCACTTGAGCTCACATGAAATGTTCGCAAAACCCCTATTGATTTCCTTGCCCCTTGCTACCAGGCATTTAATTGCAGTTCATAGAATGAGTTGGCGTGCGTTGGAAATAATATTTCCAAGGCAACAGGGCTATCGAAGGGGACGCCTCCAACTGCGCAAGCGGAACTTGGATGGGGTGCAATGAACTCTAGGGGTGACATCGTTTCACCCTCGGCGCAAATCTGGTAGCTTAAAACTGGGTGTTCCAATTTTGTTTAAATAGAGGCTTTTGCTCGCTAGGGATTCTTTTTACCGCGGGGGTTAATGTTCATTCACCGACATTCAAGCATTTTAATATATTCACAATGTAGGTAATAAAATAATACACGTTTGTAACAAAAAAATAATAAAAGAAAGGAAATAAAAGATTTTTTATATTATTGCTAATGTCAATATTTTAATGTCTATATATATTAACTACATCAGATTACATTCGTTGACATTATTTCAAAATTAATGTAAGCAAGTCCACATGTCCGTATTTTCTCATACATTTAATCGGAGATTTGTACTTTGTCTTAAATAACTCTAGAACTACATCCTAGGCCAAAACCTTACGATACCCAAACCTGCCCAAGGTAAAATTGTTTAAACGAACGCGTCCAATATCAGCCGCCTAGGTTTAAACAGTTCAAATAAAATAAAAATAAACAAAATACTTAAAGTGGTTAAGTTACACAATACGCTTAATAAACAGAAATGTTCGTTTTTAAATTATATTAATTTAACAAACAAAAATCTAAACATAAAATAATGGAGGAATCGACGAACAAAACTATAAATGGGTCAGGTGTTATGGCAACGGTATAAAATGTATAATTCAAGGATTCCGTACTACATTCGTAGGGTAAGCGACCGCGCTGAGTTCGAGAGTCATTTACGGGATAAGTCACTGGATAACATTAGGCGAGTGAGCGACCAAACAGCCTCGATATATCCGCAGACAAGTGACAAAACTACAATGGGCAATCATAATCACTATGTAATGTAATGTTCGTTTTCGAACTTCGTGATTGCCGACGCAAACTTATTTACAAGAGTACACTCTGTGTAATGCTTCAGTACGGAACCCTCTGTTTTATGAGCAATATTCTTATGTTTAATTTGTTGCTTCTTCATCCAAGCTGGGGACGACACAATTTACACTAAAGTACAACGATGAATTAATACAAATGGATGTCCTTACTTTTTAAATGTGCTGCGATTTAAACCATTGAAATGCCGTCGACATTAATAGATTTGTCTATTAAATATTGCATTTTTTTTAATTATGTCCTACATCGGCGCCTAGTTTCAAAAGAAGCAGTTGCTTTCTTATGCTGCCAACAGTACAACTACGACAAGTGATTAAATCTATAAAATGAACGCGAGGAAAATGAGAACATTTTCCTAATGTAGGGCAAAAAAATCCGAGGTACATTTTAACCTGACTAGTTCCTTACACATCTCCTGCATTTCAGCGTGGATCATATGCATTATCGCAGGGCGGCGGGCCAAGAAGTTCTTATGGCGACCAGTTAACCATTACAATCGCGAGGAGAGTGAGATGTCTTTCTACTGGCTACGAGATAACTGGTCGATAATAAGGATTCGAGATCCTTGGGCCTCATTTTTGCATTTAACATAACTTACTATAACCAAACACCACACCAACATAATTTGAACTCAAAATCCTAAGCAACTACATTTAAATTTAAATTAGAGAACACAGTTTTATTAAACACTAAATATAATAATTTATGTTGCGCAAAATTATAGCTGACTAGTTCCGTGTAGTTAAGTACTTTAAATAAATAATTATTTACCTTAATGAAACATTTATACTTATTAGAATAAGAAATTAAACAAAATACTTATTCGAAATGCATTCATTTGCCACTCTAGACCTTCATTTATTTAAGAAATTGTTGCCTCTTTAGTTATTTTATCATTACCTGATATGCATTTATGTTTATCTATGTATAATTTAACTATGAAGTTGCAGAAACTACTAAACACCAATATTAGGGACGACAAAAATCATGTGGTAGGTAGGTATATGTCCTTTACTCAGTTTACAGAACTAATTTAGAACTTACTCTAAGTAATATTCAATACATTAATATTATAACATCAAATGAAATCTATTATGTGTCTATAATGATTACGACAATAAATTAGGTTTACAATGAAATATAAAATTACTTAAGTAAATTTAATAATAAATATTATGTATTAATGATTATTTTATTAAATGAATTAGAGAGACCATATCATATTTATTAATATATTTATGATGCCTGAATTTTGTGAGAGTTTAAAGGTAGCAAATGGGGATAACCTTGAGAGTATTGCTTAAATATGTTATTAAACCTGTTTCATTTAGGAAGTTATTCCACCATGAAGCCCATCTGCTTACTTCTAACTCCTCAATCATCCAGGCGTTCCCTCTACCGCATCAGAGAACAAAGTTCGTAACTATTCCGAATCGACATCACTACATACATATATGTGCGCACAAATATGATACATATATTAGACACATACAAAATTTAGTTCAATAAAATGTTGATCAATCATTATATAGTTATGTCATGGTCCTTAAACTTCATAATTTAGTAGATTGAGATTATTTTTTTATGAAAGTCATGACAAACACATTGAATTAGTTTCTAAAATAAAATTGTAATCCCACAACTCTTTAATGGAATTAAATCAAATTCTTATACACACTGTAGGAAATGACATAGCTAATATAAACATTATGATTGCATAATAATATCAGTAACACTATACTTTATGATTTTGTGCATTTGAGTCTAGCTCAATAAGTCAAACATTTATCTATCGTAACAATTATGATTGATTTTCATGAGAGTGAAATGATAGGGTCCTATTTTTAACATTGTTTGGAAACATAAAGATATTTATTGGAAGAAGTAGAAAGCTATATTAACATTTTATTATTGTGTTTTACTTACTTCAAAGATGTGTTAATTATTTTATCAGTCATAGTTTATAATATAACTATTAAACTTTGACATCTTTGGTAGTCCACAAAATAAACTGTAATAAAAAATTAAACAGTTTTTTATTGAATCTAGTTTGAGTTGTCATAGACAATTTGTAGGTAAGTAAATATAATTGCACCTGGAATTTGCATATACATAAATAATAAATCTTCATTTACTTTTACTTATAGTAATTTTTTAATATTGCACGGTTAATTTACAATAATAGAATATTGCATGAATTCAGACATCATTCTGTTTCAATGTTAGCTCCAGTAACATAAAAATAAAATTACTGGAACTTGTCAATGTAAACTCCATTAATGTCTAAGATACATGTACTGCTTCATCTTGTGAGAGAAATTTGCTTAGTACACTTCAATACACCTTATGCATGTATAAATAATGCTTAGAGCAAAAGTTTTAATTTGTTATTGCAGTTAAGGTAGGTCATTAAATAATATGATACCTACCATATAAAACATTAGGGTTACTACAATAATTATTGCTAGGTAACATGAGGTTTGATTCTATCTAATGGTGTTCTGTCCTCATTGGGGCTTTAATTATCAAAAGGTTACTCACATTTATGGTTTTTGCACATGGTATTGTTTTTTTTTGTTCATGATTCTATGAAATGATCCTATGTATGGACTTATAACTGACACAGTGTTAACTCTAGCTTATATTAAAAAGTTTTAAACATGAGTTTTAGCAATACCATTTTAATATTAAAATTGCTTGAATAGAACCATTAGTCTATTATCAGTTATCTGAGGAGTTTACAAGCCAATATGACCAGCCGCATACTTTTATTTCTCAATAAAAATGTTGTGATTGTGAGTACCATACAAAAAAATCCTAATTAAAAATTGAGAAAATGAACCTTTAATAAATAGAACAGTTACTGTTTTATAGTTTATAAATATTTAAACCTGTGATGTAATTGTAAAAACCTTTCACTAGTATGAGTACGTTTTCTTTTTTCATAGAATTCGACACATAGCTAAATTCTATTTATTTCACACCTTGTTGTTAACTCACAGACAAATCTTATAAGGTCTGGTACATGGCAGGCTTTGTTTTGTACTCATAATACACACGTACTAAAAAAAAAACTGAAGTCACACTGTTACCTATTTCATGCTAAAATTAATCAATCTTTCGTGATGTCCATGACAGTAATGATCAACATTTTTGTATTAACTACAATTTATTGACTAGACTTTGCAGAGTTTAAGATTTACTCTTGTTTGTTTTGAAGCTGACCTGCAGCACCTGGCCGTTCAATGAGTATCCATTCAGGGACTGGATTGCCACCACAGCTTCGTCATAGTTGGTCATGGTAACAAATCCATATCCTTTGCACTTGTTGGTAGTGGGATCTCTTATTATCTTTACACTCTGGACGGCACCAAACGGGCCAAAGAGCTGCCACAGAATGCTTTCCTCTGTGTCAGCTCCAATATTATAAACAAAGATGCACCAACCTGAACCACCAAGAGCATTACCTTGAATCAGCGGGTCAGCAAGTGGTGAGAATCTTTGCAGACCTTTATTGATGGCGAGAAGAGCCTTGCCAGCAGGGCCTACGAAGCGCCGGGTAGATGTGGGGGCCAAGTAGGCTGCTAATGGAGCTAGAGCCTTATTCTGGTTGCTGGGATTGTTGGCGCACTTGACAGTCATGGGGCCAGTGCCACCAGGAGGCACAGTGCCATTGAGCTCACGGATGGCGGCCTCAGCCTCACAGCGTTGATCGTAGCGGATGAACGCGACACCGCGCGATGGACCCTGCACACTCTGCTCGTCGCCGCCGCCTTGCAGGAGATGCCCCACGTTTACGTTCTCATGCAGGATACGCGAGCTAATGATGGAGCCGTAAGGCCCAAACAGCTTTTCGAGCTCCTGCTGCGTCATGTGCTTAGGCAGTCCGGATACGTACAAATTGGCCCCTTTAATCGCATCCGAGCTCGGCCGCGCGTAGGAGACTTTGATGATCTTGTTCTGTAATCTCAGGCCATTAAGTGTATTCACAGCTTTCTCCGCATCCTCGGCCTTATGATAGTTGACGAAGGCGTACCCCAGACTTTGCCCATTCAGGATGTGGTCGGGAAATACGGTCACTTTATCTCTAATCAACTTGCAACTTTCTACTTCGCCGACGCTCGAAAACAGTGATCTTATCTCCTCCTGGGACATCGTTTGTGGCAAGTAGTTCACTATCAGGTTGGTCTTCGATTCATTATTGCTCGGTTGCACCTTGCTACCATTTTGCGTGGGCTGATTTACGTTAACGGTGTCAAGTGAATTTGCCATCATTTTTACTTATTTATCTTTAGCTTTTCACACTGGCACAATTCAGGCGTAAGACTAAATAGTTAAGTAAATATGAACTAGAGCATAGATATCTCACTACTTTTGTTAACACCACTTCGCGTTGGTTGAAAGCGTATGCAAGGAAAATCAATAAGATGCTGTCCACATTCGTACTTATCTTGCGTTCGGTGTTACGGCACCGACTCCGTTGAATCAAAATATAACTGGGAACACAAATAAACCCTAGTTTATTAGATCTTACGGAGTGTAGGAAAGCAAAGTGAAAAGGAAATCAACCAAAAATCTATGCGTTGTGCGACCTATTCTCGTAAATTCATTTCTTTCACTTCACTTTCTTTTTAAAAGGTTGCCACACTAACATGTCTACGTCCACTATACTACCCATGTACCCATTAAAAAAAATCGAGAGCTAGTATGTACGTAAGGTAAGGGAGCCACCGTCACTATAAAATATCATATTGGTTTCTAGTTGTATCATAATAATATGCAACTAATTTAAAGCTACGGGTTTCCAGCATTTGAATAATAAATATGTCAAAATTGATTAGAATAGAAAACATTTATTTCGCTAATTTTTAATCAATAAGATGTCAAAAAGGTTAATTAACCTTTATGAATTAAATAAAATAATCAATGGTCAACGAGTGCTGAACGCTAAATTAGTGTTAGACGCTTAGACGTTACTACTTATTTGTGAACATTTAGCTTCATTTAATGTTTTAATATTTTATTCTATAAAACAATGTAGTAAATAATATATTTTTTTGTATTTTTTTCTTTAAATAAGTATTACTGTAAAAAGCATGATTACCCTACCGCGGGGTGAATTTTGAAATTGGCAACACTTTTCAACACAGCCAACGTAACAACTGACAATGTAGGCAAAATTATAAAATAAATTTAGAGCATTTAGAGAGTATGATATTAAAATAATATGAAGAAATAGATTCATGTACATGAAATAGATTCCTATTATAATGTTTGGTCTCTTTCAGTTCTATGCGTAAAAAAATAAAACGCGTGATTTTAGCGTTATAAAAAATTATAGTTTAGTTATTTTATAGCACTTAGACATTCGAAAGTTCTGAAGTTCTATTGATCCTTTCACTCATTAGTTATTTTATTACGCAATCGTGATAATGTAAAAAGGCTAACTTAACTTCGAACTTCGACGTTCGAGGTATACACAAAGAAACAAAATTGTAATCTAATATTGTTGTAGTACATTTAGAAAATATGCATGTTATCAATAGGCGCCTGCGGTTTTTAAATATTATTTGGTATAACGATGCTTTTGCTACTTTGTGCATTCTGCAATAATATAGGCGCTAAAGCGTATTTAGGGCTCTCTTCCCAACTAAATAGGCACTAAGTAACTAAGAAACCGGTCAAGAGCTTGCCGAGCACGCATTTTTGGGGTATGTGCAGCACACATAATAATAAGTATTTTTTTATGATTACTCTAGGTAGTTAAAATAGTATATTAACTGTTAGTGTACTTTATCTTATCAAATTTCGACCATAATAAACCCTATTTTTACAAATCCTTCCCATGATAAGCCATAGGATGTCTGTTTCATCGATTTTCTTCAACCTTTAGTTGATTTCAACCAACTGTCCCAGCCGGCGCCATTTTAAATCATTTGAAGCGCTGTAACACGAAAATGCAGCGACATAGGACCTTAATTGACTGGACCAAATCGATTCGTATTGATCTGAATTTTAATCTCTATCAATCGAAATATATAAAAGGAGAAACTGACTTACTGACTGACATATCAACGCACAGCCTAAACGGCTAAACGTAGGCACTTGAAATTTGGAAGGGACGTAGCTTAGGTACCGTAGAGGTGCACTAAGAAAGGAATTCCCGAAATTCCCACGGGAACGGGAATTAGCGGGAAAATTATTAACTCAAAAAAAATGTTTTGCCCAACGAAGTGGACACGGGAACAGCTACTCAATTACAAATATCAAATATGAACAAATCGTAGGTACACCGAAATGCTCGACAGCACTCTAACTACAATGAAGTGAACACATAAAATGAATAATGATGCCGTACCGTACCTAATTGTACCTAGCTACCTTTTTTAATTGCTTCAATATTAAAATTTGCATGATCAATTTAACGTAGTAATTTTTAATTTCCTCGCAATTGTATTGAAAATATTCGTATGAATCCTCACGGCATTGGTCATTCAACTGATCAACACTCGGTTCGGTCTTTAATTTAGCATACTCGTACCATCATTTAATGATTAATATAGAGAAGAATACATTTGCTGAATTGAATCCTTCAACAACCCATGACGCCATGACATAAAGCGCTCGAGGATAAATAAAATGTGTTGGTCTATAGGCCTAGTCAAGATTCAAAACTGATCACTTCTCTGTTTTTTTTTTAAATTCTTTTTTAAAGGGCCTTTTTACAACCGTATATACCGGCCCTGTTAAGTCGAACACCATTTTGTCATAAAATAATTAAAAAATAACTCAACATTACACAACAAAACATTACACAAAACAAAACAAAACATTACACATAATTCTCTGTTTTGTATTGACTCAAAATGTATGGAGTTGACTAATTAACGGTCGACGCGATCTGTCATTAAGGGCCTGTTGTTTGATCAGTAGTTAAACAAACTAATTGTTAAAATTCGAAAAAGGAACAGGTACATCCGGCGTACGCTCGGCGCAGTCTTAAAGTATCTAACTATTCGTTTTCGAAAAGTAATGACGATTCAAAAACGTGAAGACGATTGAAATGTTCGTGGTCAAGCTACATACCAAATCAAAATAGACGGTTATTTAATATTATACTCGTAGGTATATCGCATTCTGGGTAAGCAGGTACATATGATCTTTTGATAATATAAGGCAAACACTCGTTATAGTCACGCAAGTACCCCTTCTATTATTATTAGATTAAAGTATGATTCAGATGCGGGTTTACTTTTTTAAGACGAATGGCACAACATAACAGTGTTTAATGTCATCCCATCCCACTTAGCACCAGGTAGCTTGTGTGCTCGTTGGCCTTCCACTTAATAATAAAATAAATTAATATTCTTTATTATTTCGATTTGCGGTCGTATCGCACGGTACCGGTGTGTGCATGTTAATAAGTTAAAAAATCTTGACATAATGGCGACCGCTACTTAACTTCAAGGGTTGATCATTTTTGACGGGCCAACCGACGACCATTAAACTCGGTTAAGGAACACCGCATAACCAAACATAAAATGAATGCCGGATTATTTAGAATTCTTCCATTCGTTCCGGTGCAACGATGCCACACGCAGGAAAATATATCAAACTTAAAAAGACGTTCCTCTGTGTCGGGAGATAATAATTTTGTGTCTTTGTTGTAGTGATTCTGTAAACAACGCCGGTCGTGCGGACTGTCGAGTGAAACCAAGCGGCGAGATTAAGTAGTCCCGTCAGTGCGAACAAAACACATTGTAGCGCGTGCATTTTCAATTTAGCAGCACGATGGGTCGATCGTATAAGGCTGCTTAATTGAAAATGCACGCGCTACAATGTATTTTGTTCGCACTGACGGGACTACTTAATCTCGCCGCTTGGTTTCACTCGACAGTCCGCACGACCGGCGTTGTTTACAGAATCACTACCCAAGTTACGGTGTTAATGAAATAAATATTAAAATTAGTCAAGTCCTTAAGAGCCAGAAATCTAGTATTTAAAATAAATAAATATCAGGGGATAATGTCACACCAATTGACCTAGTCCCAAACTAAAATCTAGGCTTGTTACTATGGGTACTAGACAACGATACAAAAACTCAGATAGAGAATATACTTAAATACGAGTATATTATAGGAAACATTCTAGACTCGGAAACAAATACTCGTACTTAACACACAAATATTTGCCCATACCAGGAATCGAACAGATACAAATTTAAATCGCTTAAGTGCGCCAATTAAACCTTATCAGCTTTAAAAATAATCGCGTGGGGTTGTTTATGTGTCGTCGGGATTGGGACTTTTATATTAATTAAGATAATATATGCTAAAAGGTTTTTGACTTACCATACAATAATTTATGGCCATTGTTGTAGTTGACATTAAAACATATCTTACATTTATCGTCCTGCCATTTAGGCCATGTTTCATTTTTTTAATTAAGTATATAGGTAATGTGTTAGTGAGAACCGCATCTAAATCTCAAACAAATCTACGTCTGCTTCAAGCCGCGGTACTACGTAACACGCTCGTTGTAGAAATCTTGCCATTACGATTATTAACTTACTTTAGAAGGTTACTGTATGTTTCTATGAACCCTAAAAATAATGCTTAAAAAATTAGAAGTTTCTGAGCAAAATAGTTATTTGTTCAACAAGAGAGCAAAGTTGGTTTTTGCTGCGAGTGATGATTTTGAATCCCGAGTAAGCGAAGGATTCTATTATTGAATCACGAGCGTAGCGAGTGATTCTAGGTTAGAATCCTGAGCGTAGCGAGGGATTCAAAGATACGAGACGTAAAAAACTTTGGTCTCGTGTGAGACATACAACTTTTCACCTCAGCAGCGAGAACAACACAGCGTGAAGCTGGTAGGGCCAACGCAGGTCTTCCGTTGTGACCATTTGGTGAATACACGACTAAATAACGACACGATCGCATATGCATCAATCACAAGCATTTTTGCAAAATACTAATAAAATAAAAAGTGGAAAAAATAAACATGAAACAGATAAAACCTGTCACTCAACTTGATAATGCCGTAGTGCAAACACAACTTTATACAGCTTTATGTAGTCTGTGGCTTTAAAAAAAACCTAACTAGGCCTTGTCTATGGCTATTGGCTATGGCGGACAAATTAACAAAAATTACCTACATCGTCATTTACATTACATTACTTTTTTTTTTTTAAGTACAATAATCCCGCTATTTTTGAAATGCGTTCTGAAACTGCCCCCGCGGTTATGTCACGAAATTAAAGATTGTTAAAACGATAACAAAATTATGTAGATACATAACTTCTTATTTTTCATTAATTTTGTCTTCAAAACATTAAATAAAAAAAATGATTGTACCTACTGTATAAAATAGTTATAATAAACACATTTCAAAGTTTAACAGATAGTTTTATTTGCAATTTTACGGTTATGTGTGCATCCGAACGTGCGTTTCTTTTTGGGCCTACTATGTGTGGAATTTGAAAATCGAACTTCGAATCAAGTTGTTTCTATCTCTCGCTTTTTTCCTATCGAAGTGAAAGTGACAGAACAAAGTGAAGTTCAATTTTTTCGAATGTTGTGAGTAGCCCCAGCACTGCTCACGGCATTTAAAAAAAATAATTAAAAAGCTACTTTGCCTCTCGCTCGCAGCAAAATTGAATTTTGCTCACTGTTTTTAAGCAGCAATACCTGCTTGTTTGAGCTGCTGAGGTGAAAAAACATTTCTTATCCAGGCTAAACCTGGCTTAAAAGTGTAAGCTTAAAGCTAAGATTTATTCTTCTTGTCCTAGAGCAAGTTTCGCTAGGCCTGACCCACTTTATGATTGTTCTGTCATATCTGGGTCAACCCGAGTTCATAAATTAGTTAGTTTATGACATGACTGTTCGGTTTAACTAGGAGTACCTAACTCTGTTTGACCACGGAGATGACATATTTTCGATTCTCTCCTATTATTGTATTCGTTATTTATTGCTCATACTATTTAAGTTAACTATCTTAGTTTGAACCTAAGTGTCCTAAGTAATACTTATTTTTTTATCTAGACTTAAGTACTTCATTTATACTAAAGGTAATCAGTGTTAGCATTCTTGTACTATAAGACAGATGGTTAAACTACTAGCATCATCATCTTAGTCGTTAGGGTTTCCATGGGCCTCGAAGCCCAGATGCCAAACTGTGTGTTCAATTGGGTTTCCCAGATGATAGCTAAGGGCTAGAGTACTAACAGTTAAAGTAAAACATGTAAAAGCAATTGAGTTTAAAACTGTAACGACATTACATTGACTAATAACTCTAAAAATACAAGGTGAAATTTAAAAAGTGAATCGTTATTTTTTTTTTCACATTCCGTCATTATTATTTTAACTCATGGTCGCCCTACTCGCTGGATTAGTTTGGCATAAACTGTCAATTAATTCAACATTCTCATTTCTCAAAATATTAAGCTTCGCAAGTCATAGCAAGTGAGTCACGTGCAGTGATGGGCGATTACTGCAACATTGCACAACTTTTCTTAACTGTGTAAATTACAGATTCTGAAAGTTACATAATTAGATGGATATTATTCTAACACAAGTAAATTTCGTTTCAATTTCATGAAAAGTTGGGTAACATGTCGAAACTATAGTAATTTTCAGAAATAAAACTATTTCAGTTTGGTAATTTTCAGTATATTGCTTGAAATTCTAGGTGAAAGTTTCACTTTTGAAAGTTATAGAATATTGTAGAAATTTAAATGACAGTTTCACTTTTGACACTTACAAGCCGCCCATTGTTTGTCACGTAGGCCAAGTAGGGTAACCGCGAGTAATGAAATGTTATTAACAAGTTTTTTTTTATCGTAGTTAATTAAGGAAACGATAAAATACCATTAGCTCTAGTGCTCTGTATTAGCCTAAGGCGGCTTTATTGGATTAGATTTCGATTCACCACTTAGATTTCGCCCTGAAATTAACGTGAATGGTCAAATTTGAGTGTAGCTTCACAAATTTCACAGAAATTTGTTTCTATTCAAATCAGTAAAATCCTTGAGTAAAATCATACTGTCTTTGACGTGTTGTTGATGGCTCTTATTAAAGTTGACAGTAATGGCGGCCCAGTTAAAACAAAAGCATAACACGTCAAAGACAAATCGCTCATTGAATACAAAACTGACACATTCCAAAATAATTGGCTCTTGCATTGAAAATCTTATACGAACAGGTTCTAATTTTAAAATGCAACACTAACTCATTTTGGAATGTGTCCGTTTTGTTTTCAATGAACGAAATGGTTTTACCAAGTTGAATATAGGTCTAGCAATGTCGACTTAAATGCACAAACACGGACATCTAAGGGTATAAATTCGTACTTAATGTGTCTATGGTATGTAAAATAACCATATCGTTAGCATATTCATGTTATAGAAGCTCTTATTCACTTTACAATCAAGACGATTCTCGTTAAAAACGATTTCTATAGCAAGATGAGTGAGTACTTAAGAAAGTGAAATAGAGCTCCACAGTCTCAGGTAAATCTTAGTCCTCAGGGTTGGCAACGCATTTGCAGTCTTAGGATTGCATTGCAGTCTTGTGAATGCGAATGTCTATGGGTCACAGTTTCCACTTACCATCAGGTGGCCTGTGTGCTCGTTTGTCTTCTCTATGACATAAAAACAAAAAGTGGTACAACCTTATTTATTGAAATATAAACTATGCTGATCCTAGGGTCAACTATTAATCAAACCCATTTAAACTTCACATCATTGTTAAAGGTTTAATCACGAATCGATTTGAAATTAATAAAGATTAACATAACAGACAATGGTCGTCATTGACTAATATAGGTCCAGTTACAACCAAGCCTTTGTTTAAACGAAATGCGTTCAAACCAGAGAGCTTGGAAACTTACAGAGAGGAGAATAGCAAGGGTATAGATAGTTTGGAGGGCAGGGGAATCAAAATTATCGAAACCAGTCATTCCAGTGGCTTGGAACTAGATAAGATGCGTAGCGAAATCGTTATCGAAAATGTTTTGGATTGACGTAAGCCGCTGGATGGTCGCGTCAAGCGCTTATATCAATACGATACACTTTGATAGTTTTCGAAAATCGTTTACGATAGAGTTTAGCATCTTGTCTAGGGCGTCAGTTATTGTTGTTTGCCGCAGCTTACTTTTTACACCCCCTATAAATTTTGGTGGTCCGCCCTGCGCTCGGCACTAAATCCATACATGAACTGTTTCTCTACGATTACAGAACACTGCACAGGGGCGAGTATTCTTTACACACGGTCTCTCAAAAATTGAACCTTTGCGAAATACCCCTATTTAAGTACGTCCAGCCCACATCCAGCCTCAACTCAAACGAAGTATAGGTAAAAAACTCAAGTATAGGATCTCTTGCAGTTGTGACCGTTCGACCTTCTATATTTGAAATTTGACTCAAATTCCATACGAGTTTTGTACACAACTACATGCAAGAGATCCTTTACTTAAGTTTTTCACCTACAATTCTTATTTAATCTGTGGAGGTATATTCCGTGCAGCACTTATTTGAATGCAAGTGAACGTAGTTGTAGTTAATTGTCGGTGATTCATTAATTATACTGGGATGTCTCACGGTCCTCTTGGCTCAGAATTGTACGTACCCAGTCAGTACTAGCTGAATATACCCATTATTATAAAATAATGAATTATTTTGATTATGAAGTAGAGAATGCCTTTAAGTATTAAGTCCGTTATTTATATGTATACTCGTTTTTCTATACGAGTACCTATATACAAAAGCAGAGCAAAACGAAATAGCTGATCGATCAACGTACAGCTGAAATCGCTTGACCTAGGGACTTGAAATTGGAAGGGGATATTCCTAAGACATCCTTGGGTAGGGAGGGGTTAATAAGGGATTTCTGGAAATGTATCCCCTAAGGGGTTAAATTAGAGGCAGTACCAAAACTAATTCAACCTCGCGGGCTTCTGTCGAAGGACTTCAGTGTACGTAACAAAGATTAAATATTTAAATTAAAATACTTAGTCCGGTTTGATTTCTCAATTTTCCTGGCTCTGTGACATATAAATCATGTCAGCTGCGCCAGAGCACGGCCGAGTGCACTCGGTGCGCGCGCACCGGCTTGGGTCGTTACGTCAGAGGCTTTCAACCTCTCGTACTCGTAACCAACGGTAAAGGTTGACGGCTGAAGCGCAACATATTTCACATTTCGATTGTAGTCATACTTCCTACAGCTTATGAGTTGATTATAAAATGAATTGACAAAAAAATTCAAGCAAAAGGCATTCAAGTCAAATCAAGTGAGTGCACTACAGATTCAGACATCGATAGACGTTTGTTTAGCTTATTGGGTGGAATAAACGTATTTAAACAAACAAAGCAGTTTCTAAGAGCTATACGCAGGAAAATGATAAATCTAGATTTTGTCTTAAGTTCATTTTAACTGTATCTAAAGACTAAATCTATGGAGATGTTACTCTGAAATCCAGAATTAAGACTTAACCCTATGTAGGTAACTATTTTCTGCAAACGGCCCTGGCGAGTCTTCAACGTTTTAATCGCCGTCATTATTGTCTTTGCATAGATAGATACAATGAACAAGTTTTTATTTATGAAATGGTAGATACCCAGGGTTCTGCATTGCATTTTTTTATCATTGTTTTCGTCAATATATTGTAGAATATTTAATTTTGTTCTCCTAAGGGCCAAGTTCGGTTTAGTATCAGATACTAAACCGAACTTGGCCAAATGTATAGAAGTTTCAGGCTATACTCGAGTTTGCACGTGCACTGAATCTTTAAACTTCATTTAAACTGTTAGGGCCTTGCAGCTAAAAGTTAAATCTAGTTTTACCTTGAGTCTGAGGAATGGCAGATCAGGGGCTTTATATTATTATAAAGTATCTTTATATCTATTATTATGGTATTGTTTTTAACACGGCCGTCTTTACTGTCAAGTTAATAAGAGCTATTATAACGTCAACAATACGATAACAATAGGTGTAAACATAATGTATAATAAAGCCCCATATTAAGTGGTAGTAGATTAGCCAGCATAACAATCTGCATTGATTTCATGCATGCACGTGTATTAGACCTGAGAATTGATTTCTTAATGCCATAGCAAAATCAATTGGATAGACTCAGTCACCAAGTGGGGAAGCAGCTGACTTTAGATAAATATGTAACAACGGTTTTCGCTTTATTGCGTACGCACTTTACAAAACTTTGTTTTAGTTGTCTTCTAAGACAATACATTATATGCCGAGGTCTACATTTGGCCCAATGAGGTATATATACAAGTCCAGTATACATACTTACATATTATATGATAAATTATATGTAGGAATCTTCTAAAATAAATTTTACTAAAGTCACAATAACTCGTAGGTATGATAATAGTGTTAACGCACTAGTATTATGTGTGTGTAGGTATCATAATTTGTTTGTTTATATCAAGCGTACATATTTGATTATTACCCGCGATATACGTTTGAGTCGAGGGCAGTAGGTCATAGGTATATTATATTCCTGTACATTATGCGTATGCCTTAGACAGTGTTTTAAATCCACGAATTCCCGCCCCACTTCTTGATTTTATGTAGCGACATTGGCGCAACCGATCAACGTCCATTTACGAGACGAGGCGCACTTTCGTTGACTGAAGACACTATAGTTTACAAGAAACTTCATCATTAAGTCAGTTTAACGCACTAGCAGTAGGTACCTAACTATACTAAGTAGTAATAGTACTCTACGCGCTATTTTAGCTGCAAGCGAGTGCGCTTAACGACGATGCTCTACCTCACCCGGGCTTGTACTATTACTTATTCTGTGACCAAGGATAAATTTCAGTGGCCCTGCTTTGAAAATTAAAGTACGAAGTTATGTTAGCTCCATCCCTGTCACTCGTCATTTGAGACTTAATCATGAGAAAGGGAAGGGGCCAACTTTGAAACTTTGATTTTCAAAGTAATTAAAACTGCAGATTCAAAATTAGCATCACTGTAAGTATTATTAGGCCTAGTTGAAGCAAGGGCATGTAGGCATGGATCGTTACGTGATTCTAACGCGCGTATACAATACTTACCGTAGATAGTTATGCTAGTCGAGTCGAACTCGCCTTTCCTACGACATAGAATAACCCCTACTCGTTATTTGGTCGGTCAGTTTCAAACCATGAATAATAACGGAAAAACGGCATGTCATGGCCTACAAGCCGAGTCTTATAAATGTGACTTACCATGAACACCATAAAGTGAGTTCTGAGATTGTAATTACGTCCAATTATCGTTTGGTATAATTACGCACAGATTTCTTAAAGGAACTATACTATTAGGTTTAGCATATGTACCTACATGTTTAGTTAACTGAATGCGCAACCTTGTTATGAAGTAGGTTGGTTAGTAAGGTAAGTACATATCGTTTGATAATTATTTACAGATGCAGTTAATAATCCTTTGCCATAGTTTTTTTTCGGAAAAGCTCGTCGTATAAAAGCCTTCAGTAACCACCAATAAGCCAACTGAGAAAGCTAGATAAATATGAAGTTATCCGACAAAAACCGATGGGAAAGGATTTTTCACTATATCTGTACCTAGCTGTACTATACTTAACCACTGTTACAACTTCCTTAAGAAGTTTCTATAGACAAAAGAAAAAGAAAAAAAAGATTTCATATGGATCTCGGGTCTGAAAACTACGAGGCCCAAACCAAGAACCGATTGCATATTTCGGTATAATAATACCTAATCATTTACGCCCCCTTTAGTGAATACTTTGGTCGCACTAACACCAGCTCGCGTGTAGACTAACCTGCTTACAGTCTAACACGTAATGGTCATTAAATATTGGGTCCTTAGTTACCTATGAAATTGACGTTTTTTTTAAGTGTTTTTTTCGTACGGAATTTATTCATTTCAATTTTAACTTCCAAATAATTTTTAAATTTCATTAATGCACTATGTTACAAAGGTTTTAGATACAAATAATATTGTACAATTTCTGACTTAATATTTAAAATTAAAGCAGTTGAAGTGTTTCAATTACGCAGAGTTTTATGAAGCTAACTATTTTTAAGTAATTAAGATATGTATAATATAGCTTAGAAGTGTCCAATACTCCTGACAGAATTTTGTTTGGTTTGCATTTGACGCTACTAAATAATCCGCAAAATTAAATGTATGAAACCGTTTTCATAACATTCTCCATATAAAACGCCAATTTCATAGGCTAATATTTATCTGAAACCGCATAAACATAATGTTACGTTTTCAACTGACAATCCATTTTGTCTAGGCCCTCTGACTTACGACTCAAATTATGTTTGAAATAATTCTGAAACCTAAGGACATTATCTATTATGACACAATGGCTGTTTTGATTGACACACAATCCGTCGTATCCCGATCCAGTTGACCTTTTCTTGTTGGTAGGTAATTCTCGTAAACGGGTAGGTCAATGAATTGTGGTTGCTTTGTTTCCGTTTGGATACCGACGTTTAAGTGCGTTTCCAGTGCACGAGCACTCGGTCGGTTCAGCTCAGTGCGATCAGTGCGACACGTCATGCTAGGGACGCCATAAAACTAACTTTGGACTTCACTTGTAAAGATACAAATAGAAGTTACAGTTGAGGAAAATGATTCCTAGACTTTAGACAATGTCACAGTGACACTGTAAATAAAATCATAAGTAGTCTCTTTCATTTTGGTTGATTGTGTCACTTTGATATAGTCCAAAGTGGCCAAGAAACTCTACGTTAGCTCACACACAAACACAAACGATTTTTATAAAACATAATGATAAAGATAAGCACAAGAACATACCTACAAGAAAATATCCCAAATATGCATAAATTATTACTATACAACTGCTTTAAAAAAAAGACAAGCGCTGCCTAAGGTGAGACCACTGCTGAGAAAAAGCACTGTAAAAAACTCAACTGCAGTCAGTCAGTATTTTAACAGATAAGGATAACTTATTACAATGACAATGGTATTTTTTTTTTTAATAAAAATACCGCATAATAAACGATAGCAGATCTCTATCAAAGATAGATTCATTGAACATATAAAGAAGGGTATTTTATATAACTATTGTTAGATACGCACCCAAACTGGATCAAATGTTATTTCCTGAAATAACATTTGATCCAGTTTGAGTGCGTAGAAAATATCGATTCAAACATGTCTTTACAGCCATGACAAATGTGGTATTTTTATCTGTTTGTAAGCCTTGCCTGCGCTCCAAAAGTAAGACTGAGGTCCGTATTAATAAACTCATCTTGTCTGAGAGGCCCGTCACAAGATACGCCAAAGTACACGTCAAACCATAGAACACTGACATTTTTGACGTATCTCGAGACAAGCGTTAGAGTTGAGATTAGTTTATTAATACGGTCCTAAGACTAAGTACATTCATCGTGGTGTTATTGAGTAAAGAAAGACGTGGAAGCCAGTGATGGGTGATCCTGGCAAGTACAACACCGCCGCCGGTTTAAGTATAAAGTGTTTTGCAAGATACTTGTACATATTGACACAAGTATGTTTTATTTGTTAACATGGTAACCTGGGCAAACAAGTCACGTGATCACGTCCTTAGCAAATAATAGTATAAAGTAAGAACAGAAATGTCTTTTACTCTTTATCCTTAACTGTACTCAAATGATTTTTTTTCCTTCTATTCTAGTAAAAATATCTTGTTCGTTCTGTTCCTTTCCTCCGCTGCAGTTACAACAATTTAAGGTAGATAAAACAATTATAAACCTTTTTATCACTAGGCGCATTTGCCATCACCAATATCATTAAAAAAATCTCTTACCGCCTTTAGCTGTTCGCCATGTTGGTAAGTTTGTAAATAAAGATCGATTTGCAGAGCCTCCAATCGAGATGGTTTAAAATAAAAACGTTCCACCCACTTCTGCAATTATCGGGGAGGTCAATTGCTAAGTTCGGCTTGGTTAGGTAGCGTTCTGGAAACTACAATAATGTTTTTGACCGAATTACCGAATTGTCTCAAGATGAAAGTCTTTGTTGCCACAGATGAGTGATGAAATACATCACTAAGACACGGTCCCTCATGATGGGCATAATAAGAATGTTTAAAGTCACTCAAAGCCCATCGATAAGGGCTATATTCAGAATTTTATTCGAAATAAGAATGTGCAAGGTTACTCAAAGTTCAAGTTTTATTGTGAGATCGAATCCAAAATAGCTAAATAACATCAAAGAATTACTAGACTTAAGTAGTAATTGGCAGGGTAGTACATGACCTGCCAAAGAAGCCGGAATGTACAGTTCTATATCTGCCGAAATATAATCAAACTAAGTTTCGGACACACTCCAACAAAACACGTTCAACAAAACAACACTAATAAGATATGCGAAGAGCAAAGCTACAAGTGTTTAGTAAAAAATCCTCTCAGCTTCAAAAACAAACGTGCTGCCATCCTAGCTCACCATACGTGGTGATTATTTTCCACATAACCACTCGCCGCTTACTGAGAACTGAGTATAAGTACAACACTCAGCGTCCTTCCATACTTACAAGAAGCGGCAAAAACAGCAATCACACATAGTTATGATAATAGTTGGTTCAAGATCGTCATTAGGTACCTACAACGTGTCGTAATAGTCTGAGAAACGGAATCTTGCCTCCATAATACTTAAACTTATTTATTTATTTAAAGAAAACTAACAGTCTACACAAATACGTTAGAGACTTACATAAATTCAGAAAGCCAATTAAAGGTTCTCACCTGTAGGAGCTGTAGTAATATAATAGCAATAGGAATATATCGCATTAAGTCGACATATTGGTGCACCGAACCAATTAAGGATTAGTGATTAATAATAACAAAATACCAGAAATAAAGGGGAGCAGAAACGGTACAAGGGGTAAGGATCAAGCATTTTAAAAACGGTGAGGAGGTAGGAATAAGGATAGGGGCGTGTACACTCAAAATGACTGTTAATTAAAGAACTTCTCATAGTTTGGGTCAATACCCAAATTGATGAACTATTGATGAATGTAAAACTTTTTCCAAAGTTCGTTCATATTTATACTTGCGAATAAGAAAACTGTACCAACTCAAATATATACATATATTATAAATTGTGTGTAGGGGAAGATGGGGTGGCTTCGTACAAAGGGAGCATTCGTACAGTGGTCATATTATCTCGACTATCCATCATGCTAAAGCGTTCATATTTATTATATGCGTGACTGCCGCTCATATGCATAGGCTACCCTCAAAAAGTGATGGCAGTGCAGCAGCAAATTTCGCCAGAAATAATTAATATGTGTTTCCGCGACCCGAAAGTGTAATTTTTGGTTCTCCTTTCAATGCGTCTGTCTCTAATAAGTTTTACTTAAATTAGAAAAAAAAAATTTATACAGTTGGTAATTACTTAGATCCTTGAGATTAATATGTAAACAATGGTTTTGGGATTACTTTACTTCTATTTTGATTATGTTTCTGATCGTTTTGGTTGGGGTACCTTCGTACAGTCAAAATGTATGCAATTTTATACCGTACGAATGCACCCCATGTAAGTTAACCAAAAAATGTATATCAAAAATAATTATAATTACCAAACCAGGTCAGTAAGATATGCCCAAAAGATGACTAAAACAGGTGAAATAGCTGAAAATCCAATGAATCCTGGGAAGAAACGAATAGTGTATGAAGGCACCCCACGTATGGGGTACATTCGTACAATTCCCATTTTTTGAGAAAACCATTATATCTTGGCAAAGTGGCTTTGTATTAAAACTGAAATACAAAATGATTATAGCCAAATAAGTGGATGATGAAGTAGCATTCATCTCATATTGAAAAAGCGGTTCGTTTTTTTTTTACAAGGCTAAGAGTAAAAAGTGTACGAAGCCACCCCATCTTCCAGATAGATTATGCCCAGTATGCGACTCACGATGCAGTCTATGCGACTTTCGAACCTTCCTACCTTCCACAGTAGGCAGATGAGCCATGATGATCCGCTACTGCGTGCTCAGTTTATAGGAACGAAAACGGTTTAGAATTGGGTTATACAAACACTACCCGACGTAAATAGAAAACAGGTCAAGTGCCAGTCGGACTAGCACATGAAGAGTTCCGTACCAATCTTGCATTGCATTTTTTCTTATTATTTGTTGTGATAGCAGCTATACTTAGTATCTATTACTCAGTTATCGAAAATTTCATGTGTTTTCCTATTACCGTTCATGAGATACAGCGAGTGCTAAGGTCGAGCACAAAACGCCGAAAATAAATATTCTTGTATTGAGGTCTTTCTTCTTCTTCTTCCAGTGCCTCTTCAATCGTGAAGGTTGGCCGTCAGCTTACTGTTATCAGGTTTTTAATAGGGTAACGTTGACACCCTTTGGTTACGGAACCCTAAAAACAAAATACGGAGCTAACACCCCATAAATAGGACGATATTTTATACCGTTCTAGTTTTTAGGATTCCGTAAAAAAATTTAAAAAAAAATCCGTCAGTGTCCCTGTCTGTATGTCATAGCAGTTTTACTCGGCATTTACAAAAGCTATCAAAAGTCAAATCTATCTTTGGTTAACCCTTTTCTTCGCAATGTTGAGCCGGTTCAACAAGTTAAAGGTTCACTTTTTTATATTTTTTTGTAATTATTTTTCTATGCTCTTTATGAAACTAAAGAGGTTTGAACACACGTAATTTTCCAATTTTGCGAAAAAAAGGGTTAATATAAACACGCAAATAAAATTTATAGATAATGGAATCTTTCTTCAATACGACTGTTGCCCTAGTCAAGTTACTATGCTAGAAATTAAGTAAGGTTGGCTGAAGTCAATTACCTACTTACTGTGCCTCGGTTATTCATCATTATCATCATCATCATCATCATCATCATCATCATCATCATCATCATCATCATCATCATCATCATCATCATCATAATAATCATAATAATCATCATAATAATCATCACCATCATCAGCTTATACTATACTAGACTAGACCACTGCTGGACATAGGCCTCTCCCGTTGTTCGCCACCGAACACGATTCGCGGGTTCTTGTCCACTCTAATCCAGCTCTTGCCAGCCACCTTGCGAAGATCGTCACTCCACCTAGTCTGAGGGCGTCCTATACTGCCTTTGCATTACCACGGTCTCCACGCGGTTCTGCGGTTTATATGACCGGCCCATTACCACTTCTGCTGGCTAATTCGATGACTTCAGATCTCGGTCTGATCACCTCGTTGAGAATTCGATCTTTCATAGAAACCCCCCCACGTAGCCCTTTCTACATATATCTCGCTGATTAACTTTTAATTACGGATAGAAATACCCTCTTTACCTAATGCGTATTTCGAGAATATCAATGCACCTTATGTACATATAAAATCACTTGTAATAGCAAAACAATCGTAACAATTTAAAGGGACTAAAATACGATCCGTTTTATTAATTTCAGAGCAACCAACCAAGCTTGGCTAACACGCGTACACAATTAATTTAATGTAGGGTGCCGGGAAGGGAATGCCAAGGACGCAGGGCGAGGCTTGTTGTTTCAGGTTGCCTGCTAATTGGAGTGTTTCATAACAAGCCGTGAGCTTTGTGGTCCTCATAAAGTGATTTTGTATGAAGATCCTGAGAATAAATAGCTCTCATCTTTATCTCTCCTCTCCTCTCCTTATGGTATGGCGAAAAAGGTCAAAATAGTTTATAATAACTCCTCGTTGTTATTCAAGAGAACAATCTGATAAAGAGAAATAGTGATAATTTTAAAACCACTTCATTAATTTGACCGTTAGATTGCTGTAGTACTATTTGTAGAGATTTTTCAGGATCTTAGCAGGTGGAAAGAAGTGGTCTCTGCTTACCCTCTGGAAAACAGGCGTGATTTAATGTATATATGTACATATAGATTATTGTTGTGACTGTAGTAAGTTGTTCTTTATGTTGTAGTGAGATGCATTAACATAATTTCTTCTCTTCGTTCTGCTAGGCAATTTTTAGTCATGTTCAGCTCGGAACCTGATTTTTTAGTGTTATAAATGCAAGGTAAAATACGCACCGGTGGTCGTTGGAGATAGTCTGCAATATTACTTGCCAAGATATAGCAAGCCAAGGGCGTTGGGCGAGTCTTGGAGCAATTGGATTGCGCTTGCGTGAATACATACAGGTACATGAAAAATAAATAAGGGTCGAATTGAAACCCTCTTTTCGTTCGGATCTTAATAGAAGAATATTCTATTACCATTGCCTTAACAAGCAAATCTTTCCGGTATGTCCCCAAACCATAAAGACAAGTTCGATAACGTTTAAAGAATATCAATTGTCTTAACGGCCTAGACGTATCAATTGTAAGCAATTACTACTGTTAACATACTTAACATCAATCAGGCGTAATGGCATGGCCGGCCCAATTGAAGCGCGCGCGCAGATGGGATGTGTGACACGAATTGGTTTATGCTGTTTAATATAATCTTACCTAAAAATGAATTTACAACACAAAACACAGTAAGAATGTAATATACAATGGGGCTGTAAACATCATTAGCTTGAAGATAATAACGGCAGTCAACCAACTCGCCAGTCAGTTGTTAAGACTGAAACAAAATTGATAGGGAAAACCGTAAGAAACACTTAAAAAAAAGGCGGGGTCCGACTTGCCCCCGATCGTTTTTCGGTTTCCATGTTTTGCACCATATAATGCTTTCAAGACCGACATTCCATAAAAGCCCCTTAACCTGGTTAGTACTGTAGGTACTGTTCACTAGTTTCTATTTATCGGTACAAAATAATAATGAAATCATCTCCTGTGGCACATTTACCGCATGCTGTTTCTAACAACGTTACTACGTATAAGTAGGTACGAGTAGTTGGCTTTGATTAGGTATCACAAACGGAACAAAGAGAGAACTTTGCCCTCGACACGACATCGATGAGTAACCATGCGCGGGAGTAATTTAACAGCTGTGGCAACTAATGCTTATTTCCCATTTACATAACCAACATCTAAGTGCATGTTTTTAAATGGACTTATTTATTATAGGGATTGACGGCGTGACGTAGGACCTGAAATAGTAAACAAGAAGTTCTTATGATTTTATTTATGCTCTACGTCATGCATGACGCCTGAATTTCATAAAGTGGCCCGGGTCAAGATGATCTGCGATCTAGGAATCAAAATTGTTGACTGCAACAAGTCTAGTCGATTTGAAAACTTCATAGATAGACAAAACCTAGTTTGTAGGGTTCCAAAGCCAAACTATTCATGTTCGTCTGCCCGTCTGTCCCTCTGTCCGCGGTCTAGCTACAAACAAAGTTGTAAGATATAATCTTAAAATAAAACTTTTTTCCCTCCTATACATGTAAAACAAAGGTTTGTTTTACATTATAACATCAAATGAGGTATTATACCTATACACCGAGAGGATAAAACACTGTTTTGTGGGTATTGAATCCTGAGCAAATGCAGATTTAACGAGTTGTTACGAGTTAATTCCTGAGCGAAACGACGGAATTAAAACGGAGTCCTGAGTGCAGCGATGGATTCAAGCTCGCCCAAGACGAAAACAGCTTTATCCCAAAGAGATCTACTTTTCTCACCTTTTCTTTGCTTTGCGTATATGGCTTGAAGTGGCCAGTTCGATTTTCAAATTAGTTCTATGGAACAATTTGTCATACGAATTCAAATTTTATCATTAACCAGCGGGTTATAATGAGATTCAGTACCATACTCGTATTATAACTCTCTCTCATTATAACCCACTGGTTAGTCGATGGCTATAATGACTTACTTTAAGTGAGATTTGCATGATATTTAATTAGGGAATTTCGAGCATGTGGTGTGAAAAAAACATTATGTTCATATTATTATCAGTTTTTAAATTTGGGGACCATTTAGAAAATAAAAAACTACTAGTAATTAAAATCTGAAAAATGTATTAAATAAAAAATTTGTTACGTGTACGAATTTTAAAGGAAAGTTATAGACTATTAGAGATACTTGATTGGGTTCTTGCAGATGACTAAAGTGTTTATACTTGATACTTACCTACTAAGAATTATCTAAGACAGTACTAAGCTTTAAATTTGGTATAAAATTCGTTAATTCTTCTTGTTTTTCGAGATTTTTTATTGCGTTCATAGTAACGGTGTTGAAACCCTACCCTGAGGATGGTTCGACGTGCTCTTGCCCGGTTTTTTTGCACTGCTGGATAGGCCAGTTGACCAGCAACCTTAGCCACGCCGTCGGTCTAACTAGTTGGAGATCTACCCACACTGCGTCATCCAGTAAGAGAACTCTACCCGGGTCCCTAGTGTAAGATATGCGATTGACGTAAACTGTAGTGCGTACAGTCGTTATTTTTGCAGAATGCATTTAGTCTTCGCTGTCACTCACATCACAACGCGGAACAGTCGTGGGGTTCGTGGGAACGGTGGCTAGTTTGTAAAATTGTCTATAAAAATGTAACACATTCAACCTGCACACTGATATAATTCTCTGCAATTAACGTAACGCAATGTTTTATTTATTAGTTCTGCAGGATCACTTAATTTTATTACATTTGTTAGCTAGTGGTTTTCTATACTAATTTCAAGTTAACAAGTGTAACTTGATCCTTGTACAAGTATAAGCTACGACATGGTCGTGTATCTTTTCGACTTTGGTAGTATTTCAGCGCAGTTCGACCAAGCTGAGCGGCATGGGTCACATTATGATTGTTTGGGAAAATGTCCGCTCAAATTTGTTAAGAGAATAAGAGTACTGATAGGAATGTTATTCGGGCCTTTCCGCATATGGTTTACCTTAAACCATAACACTGTTGTTTGATGGATATATCGTACGTATGCAATCGGTAGGCCGAGCAAACTCGTCAATGTTATGAATGATATGACGCTTATAGGTTTCAAAACAGTAAACGTCACATTGTTTACGGTCTATTTACTATTGAATTACTGTTTTTGTTGAGATAAGGCACCGCGGTTATCAGTTCCTATGTCGCAAATTGTCGTTTAATTTTTGACGCATTTATAATACCAGCTATCAGTTTGACCAGGGCCACTTTGTTTACCCTATATCATATTAAAAACGTCATGGTAGCGCTTATTTACTAGACAGTAGAGGAGTATATTATGAGGAAAGTAATTGAATGTAATGAATTCTTATAACAAAGTTTTCATTTAGTTGATATCGTCTGATTGACTTTATAGTAAACTCTGATATTGCATGCATTATGGGTTGTCTTACTTAAAGTGATGAATAGGTAGTCACAATGATAACCTCT